>DWHP01000118.1:0-24469 GCA_018247895.1 Parnassius honrathi
AATGTAATTTTTTCCGTGTATTTGGTTATAAACATATCTATTTTAATTATTTTATCGAAATACATGTAATGTTAAATAATCAAAAAAAGTTTTAACACGTTTTATTTTGTCAACTATTTTATGTAATTATTTTAAAAATACTATAAATCGTCGCGCGCAGACGCCGTCCGATTCAGTACTTTGGGGTATATATGTTGTGTGTTCAGTACGCTCCGGGTAATCCCAACGATAGGATGTATTAGTTTTTCTCACTGACACCGCGCTATCGCATTGATACACCGATAGGGCTTACTACACTATACTATAACTAGCTACCTATAGCACCATCGAGCTTTTTTAACGATTGAAATTTTTATAAGCGATATTTTTGGTAGTAAGTAATTTTGATATGTGTTGTTGAATATTTATGATAATGGTAATATTCAAATATTAAATGGTGTAATGGTGGCAAGTTTATATTTCATACGTATTTTTTTTAGAAATGGGTAATAAACGTAAGCAATTCGGATCTAGTAAAAATACAAAATCCTTGGCGTTCGCCTTTGGCTCCGTGGCGGAGTGGCTTGGTAATGAGTTGTAGCGCTGAGCGCCGCGGGTTCGAATCCCACACGGAACAAAAATTTGTGTAATCTACAAATAATTGTTGCGGGTCTGAATGTTTGTCCTTGTGAAATTAATGTATGAAATTGCCTCCACGATGTACTTAGGAAAAATTTCTAGTGTGGAGATAAAGTTATGATTAAACAGACATAAAAAAGATATGAACCGTGCTTGAGTTGAGTAGCTCAAGGGCGAAGCAGCAATACGGGTTCGATCCCCGCCGACACTAATGAATTTGTTAGTTCGATGAATTATGTTTACATTATGAAACGGAATAAAAGTTTTTGAAATGATATATATTTTATATTATACATATTTTTCAATTAGAACATATATTATAATATACTCAATAGGATGAAAATGTAAAGCCGACTTCCATTTACTAAAAGAATAAAACAATTTCCACATATTAGCCTCCGATTTCTATACACTATATAAGCCACTATGTAGAAATTATTTTTTTATTCTTTTAGTTCCAATAGTATCAAAATGATTCGTGCAACTAAAGGCGAAACTAGCCGCGCGCTCGCCCTGACACGCACACTGAGATAACATTGTAGTGTGCGTCAATATTACGCCGTTCCAAAGCGATCGCATAGATTTCGACATGGACATATTTGAATATGCGCTCTTAACAAATATTTTAAACTTTTTGATAGATAAGGCCTGCATGTTTACTTAAGGAGTTACTGGTTCTTTGGAGTCGAGTAACTAATAACTAACTTTTGCTTGTTCCTAGTATTTACAGAATGTATATCAATATTTTAAAACTATTTTTATTTTTGTATACAAACATTAAATTTACGTAAACATATTGAAAGGCCAAAGTTAATACATTTATTTCTTTAAATTTTTCTTTAGGGAATACCGTTGGGCCTAGGTATAAATTGTTCAAATATCTCTCTTCTGCAAAAAAAAATAATTTTAATGTCTGTCGCATTACCCTATAGCAAGATTCTACATGACATTATGCTATGAAAATAACAAAAATAAACTAATCTAGATATTGCAACACATGTAAGGCCTCTAATCTTTTTACAGCATATTCTGCGGAACTAAGTTCGCTTGCTAGTTTAGATATATGGGAGCCCCATTGAAGAGCCGTGGTAGCTCAGATGGTTAACGCTCGCTGTAAATATAACAGAACGCGAGTATCCTGGGTTCGATCCCCGCCGGCACCAATGTAATTGTTAATTGCAATTTTAAGTGCTGATTTACTACGTGCTCGGCGGTGAAAGAAAACATCGTGAGAAAACCTGCATGTCTGAGGAATAATAAAAAAAAGTATTTCGCAGGCGTGTGAAGTTCGCCAACACGCATTGGGGCAGCGCGGCGGACGCTTCCTTGCCCTAAAACCCTCTCAGAAATGAGGGGAGGCCTGTGCAAAGCAGTGGGACGTATATAGGCTGTAACTTTAACTTTAACTTTATATTGAAGCATCGTGTCACCAGTACTTAATTCCGAGAAAAACTGCGGATTGGACAAGACTCAGCTCTTCCCCGTTTAAAAGCACACTGGTATACAATTCACCTGTTTAACAATTGGTGTTGTATATTTAATACATTTCGTTTTATTACCGTTAGCGTAATCTACACTTAGTATAACTTTAGTGATAGTTACAGTCATAATATTTTTATTTAAAATTTTCCTTTACAAAGCACTTTTTGAAAGTGAGGAAAAGAACGCCATCGCGTCAACAAGTTCCCACTACGGGAGATATCTCGTCGTAGTAGGTAACTGATTTTTAATTAACGGTGGGAAACAACTGATACTGCGAACGACAATCCGCCTGCCAAGCGTGGCAACTGTGGCAAATTCTTCTTACAATACAGAGGCCCAGGCTTAGAATTGTCACCATGAACCACTACGCTACCAGTATTAAGGTCGTAGCATGAATGGATCGGCTCACAAGGGAGCTTGATGCTGATGTTCTGAGGAAAAACTATATCTGGGAAAAACTATATGCAGCGATAGAATCAACACAACCAGCATCAATCGTATTTGTTCAATTATTATTATAAGTATATATATATTCAATTAATATTATAAATTAAAGACTTAGACGACGAAGAACCAATTTCCTGTTTTATAGGAATGTTTTTCACCACTGGACACGTAGTAAATCTTCATTTCAAATAGCAGTTAACCTTAGCATTTAAACATTTCGCTGGTCTTTCTATGTCTTTTATTTCTTGGTTTGCTCACGTACTATGATATTTTATAGTGTGCGCTTATTGGGCTTCTACGATGACTATTCCTAATTAACCTGCTGCATTGCACCATATGGTTTCTGATTATGAAAGTCTTAGTTCTTTATCTAGTAGTTCATACACAATCATAACAATATAACGTTTAATTACAGCCAGACGAGAGGGGATAATTACAAAATATCCATTCCAGCTGCCAATAAATTACGTGTCACGTAAATATTGACTATAGCTTCAGTAAGATATTGTATTATTTCGAATTAATAACATATCATATGTTTTCATTTTCTTGCTATAGCAAATAACTGTGACAACGTATTATTTTTCTCTCAATAATAAAATAAATATTTATTCTTACTTTTGTCTTCAAGATAAACTTATAAGTTCTATAAAAGCGTACAAGACGTATGAGGTACTTACAGAAATAATGAAAATTCTATTTAGTGCAATACAAAATAAATAGATCACCTATTTTATGCGGTGGGATATGTCCGGTATCTCACCAGGAGAAGTGATGTCAAGTATTGTTGTTTGCCTTAACCATATCAGCAAAGGACATTTTGAAGTGAAAACTTCTTTCGCGGCGTTGTACACTTTTTTGTAATGGGTAAAATATGTTAAACTCGTGTCAGGACACGTGACCTGATTGAAAATTTGTTGGATGGAGAGTAGACAGCCGGCGCGGCGTAGGAGAGGAAGTATCCCGCGTTGCTGGCCTTTTAAAAAAAGATTAGGCTCTTTTCTTGAAGATTACTAAGTCGTATCGGTCCGAAAAAATCTCTGGTAGTAGTCGTTTCCACAAGGAAGTTGTGCGAGTAAGAAAACTTCTTTAAAATTGCAGTGGTGGACGGCCAGTCATCCAGATGGTATGGATGGTATCGCGAGTTTATTGTCGCGATGTGCGATGGTAAAATTGTACGGCTGGAATAAATCCGAACAATGCTTTGGAACACTCCCCGTGGTAGATGCGATAAAATACGCAGAGATGCAACATCTCTTGCGCGTGCCAGTGAATCAAGCCGGTCGGAAAGCGCTCGGTCGCCGATGATTCGAACAGCTCTGCGTTGGATGCGATCAAATAGAATTAGCTGGCACTGGGGAGCCCCAGCCCAGAGAGGGGAACGGTATTCCACGTGCGGCCGAACCTGCGCCTAGTTTAGCGCAGCTTTCTTGAATTGTTTCCTTAAAAGATTTTCCGAAATCATTAAAGCATTCCATTAGGTCCTGTTTTCTTTTTTTGTGCTTCAAGAGACGTGTGGATTAAAATACTACTAGTAGACTTTTATTCCGTCGATATTTGGTGCTTCAGTCCCTTCAGCAGTGCCAAGTTGACTGTCGGTATATTGAAGTGCTGAAATGTTTTAACAGAGGGGCTACAAGAGCTTTGCGAGTACAGAAGCAGAGTACGAAACCTATACAACTGCCGAAATCTGTAAGACAGGGTGGCGTATATCCTGAAACTCTTTACCGCTGCAATGGAATAGATTTTCAAGCTTTTTAGGACTGAAAGGATACCGTATCAATGGCAAGTAAATCACTCAACTTCGATTTGCCGACGATATAGTCCTTATGGTAGAATTGCTGGAGTACCTAAGCACTATACTCAATGATCTCAATAGTGCCACCCAATAGATAGGTCTTAAATTAATCATGGACGAAACAAAGATCATGATCACACATACCGGTACGGTAAAATACTTTGAAAGCGGTTACTAGAGTTCTTTAAGCAGAAATAAATATCACATTTTAGGAAAACAACTATGCTACAAAGAGTTAGGGAAAACTGTACTAGCCGAGCTGAACTGAGAAAAAAGTGCTTAAAGGAAATTTTTTAATGGATAAATTACGAAAATTTGAGTAAAATAAAACAAACACGTGAAAGAATCAATAAAATATCTCAAAAAATGAAAAAGTTATGGGACTTTGAAATTGCGCTTTCAAGAATAAATTTGTTACATGCGGCGCTCCATCGTGTGACGTCATTTGACCCAGACGACGCGTCATGTATTCGCCGAGTACGTACAAAATTGCTGTATAATCGCTTGTATATTAATTAATAAATCTAATATATAAACAATATTTGTTTATTAATAAATCAATAATTTATTAATAATCGGGTAATTACCCGATGGCAGAAGTTAAAAAATGCCCACAAATATTGTATTGTTTCTATGTGTCGAAGCAAAACAGTTAAAAATCCCAATTTTTTTTTGTGTACCAAATAATATAACAACACGGAAGAAGTGGTGCAAACGAGTGAAGCGTGATTTAATCTTAAGCTAATAAATTATTTAAAAATTAATAAAATCTTTAGCTTTTATAAGCATATACCATCGAGTGGCGAACAATGATCTTTGGTGCTGTTCATCGATAAGTCCCGGTTTGGGTTTCATCCATATTCACGAAGAACACGCGTTTAGAGAACTCTAGGGAGAGTTAGCCGTCTTTGTACGACACGCTTAGGAGGTCCACTCATACCAAGGTCATCATGGTGTGGACAGGAATTCGTCTTGGCGGACGAACCCAGCTCGATTGGATCCAAGACAGCATGACTACACAAAAATATCACGAGGAAGTAGTAAAGCCTGTTATTGTTCCACACAGAATCCAAATGGGCCAAAAATTTCTACTCATGCACGATAATGCTTCCTGCCATACGGCGCGGTTGGTGTCGGCCACTCTCCGAGACCACTATATTTAAGGTTTGGATTGGCCTGCAAAGTCACTCGATTTAAATCCTATCGTGCTTGTCTGGGACATGTGTGCATGTCTGGGACTACATGTCCCAGACATGCACAACGAAAAGCTTTGAGAGATTTCCCACCAAATTTGTAGACGGAACAACTACTTTACGACCACTTGCAAAGAACATGGGAACTCTTACCGCATCAAGACATTGACAATTTAATTTTAAATATGGACAATCGACGTCGATGTGTAATTAGTATAAAAGGTGGTAACACCGGTTATAAATAATTAGATTTTATAAGATTTTTGCAATTTTAATTAAAATCAATAGTTTTTCTACGGCGATTAAATAAAACAAAAATGTTCCCGATGAAATAAAATTAAAAGTATATACTTACTTATTAAGTTTAGCTCCTTTTATTTCAGCACTAACATACGACTGATTTAAAGAAAAAAAGTCCATCACTGTCTGTGTATCAAAATTAGGCAAATTATCACTTTGCCCTTTGACAAAGCTTTCTTCCATTATAGTGAAATAAAAACTAAACACTCATAAATAAAAAAGAAACAAACGACTGTACGTAAATAAACACGAACGAAGCAAGAACCCTAAATATATAGGAGCTCTGGTGCGACTCTGTAACAAATACTTGAATAATTCGTGGTGTGGCGATCTCAGATAGGTCAAATAACGTCACAGCGAATCCGAAACCACAGGCGTTCCATACTAAAATACGTACCTAAACTTCAATAATCAATTACTAAGTCATTTATTGATGGATTTCAAAAAAAAATTTCAGTGATTAATTAGTTTTGATCTATGTTTCGATACCATTACGCTAAATATAATATAAGCAACATCATGAAACTACTCCATTGTTTTTTTTTGTTCTAACTTAATAATAAGACCATCTTTTATTATTATCGACATAATTTTATTTACGTTCTTTTCCATCACTACTTATTTATCGACAATCGGGCAGTCGTGTATATTGTCAATTATACAAGTGTTTAAATATGTTCAACAAAATTGTGACCTAAATAAGCCATTGGACAATTTCTGCTAAGTTGTGATTTTACAGTCGTGAATAACAAATTATAATGAAAAATATTTGAAAGAAATCATGTCTAATAAATACAAACATTCCACCGAAGCACCGGAGAACCGGAGCACCTCGGAGTCCGACCAGCACGCCTCAACAACCACACCATTCTGCAGACTACATTGAAATTTTAGCCATCTCTGAAATTAAAACTTCGATGACTTCAGTCGAACAGTGCCTTAACGAAGTTTGCCATATTGTTCAGGAGGGCAAACTAAACTCTGAACAAAATCGAATCGAATGAGAATCAATTTTCTATCGCGAAAGGTCGGTAATGCAGCCTCTCAGATGGCAGTACACATCAATCGTTGAAGCAAAAGGCTATTTTAATGCACACGTCTCTTGAAGCACTGAAAAAAACAAGACCTAATGGAATGCCTTAACGATTTCAGAAAATCTGTTAAGGAAACAATTCAAGAAAGCTGCGCCTAACCGGGCGCAGGTTCGGCCGCACTTGGAATACTGTTCCCTTCTCTGGGCTGGGTCTCCACAGTGCCAGCTCCTTCCATTTACTCGCATCTAGCGCAGAGCAGTTCGAATCGTCGGTAACCGAGTTCTTTCCAATCGGCTTAACTCACTGGCACTGGCAAGAGACGTTGTATCTCCTTGCATATTTTATCGCATCTACCTCGGGGAGTGCTCTGAGGTGTTGTTCGAATTTCAGCCACACAATTTCACCATCGCACATCGCGACAAAACTCGCGATACCATCCATACCATCTGGATGACTGGCGATGGACCACTGTGCGATTTAAAAGAAGTTTTCTTCCTCGCACAACTTCCTTGTGGAATCGACTACTACGAGAGATTTTTTCGGACCGATACGACTTAGGGATTTTCAAAAAAAGAGCCTACTTCTTTTTAGAAGGTTGGCAACGCATCTGCAATTCCCCTGGAGTTGCAGTTCCTGGGCGGCGATAATCACTTACCATCAGCCGTAAGCCGTAAGCTCGTTTGCCCCCTCTCCTATAAAAAACCAACGTTAGAAAAATTGTCCTTTGCTGATATGGTTAAGGCAAACAACAATAATTACTTGCGCCCTAATACATTCAGCTCCATTGCAATTTAGCCGGAGAATAAAATAAAAACTAATGAATACAAAAAATCTCTTGTCCAAAAAATTATATGCCCTGAACATTGAAACTGCACGTAAGAGGACTATGTAAAACTAAAAATAGAGGCGTTATTAGCAGCACTGATACAAAGGACGATATGGAGAAACTAAAAAATACCTACCCCACTTAGTAGTAAAGGTGGAAGGGCCCAAGAGAAGACCAAGGATCATAATCTTAGGTATACCCGCCGCTCCGAATGAGAACTGTTTGATTGCATTTATGAACAAAATGTAGCCGAGAAGCTCCCCAATTTAAAATCTTTTTTGTCTTCTACAAAATGAAGTCACAAAAAAGAAGCACTTTCACGCAGTTTTATTTTGGAAGTACCAGCTGGCGTTAGAAAGGCGCTCATCAACCAGGGGCTAGTCTTCATAAATTGGGAGTCGTGTCTAGTTCGAGACTCCATATTTGTGACCATGTACTTCAACAATGTCAACAGTATGCACAATTCTCAAGTACCTGTCGGGAAACCATCGACACGTGTGGACATTGTAGTGAATTAGGACATCAGCCGAATGTTTGCATTAGGAAAGCTGACCCAGCGAAGTGTGCAACATGCCTGCGTTTCAAAAACTGAGTGACTACAAAACATATGACTCTGAATTTCCGGCTTAGAAGATGGCTGAAGCTAGGTATATTAATTCCATAGACTATAATGAGGGCACCTAAGAGCGCCACCGTCTTAATCTTTTTGCCCTAATTATGCCGATATATTAATGTTTTATATACATAAAACTTTAATATTTTAGTTTTATAGTTTTAGTTTTTAATTTAGTTTAATGTTGTAGTTATATATAAAAATATAAAAGGGTTATACCTTTTTTTAGTTTTATTTCTGGTGTTAAGTAATTACTTATTTGGAAAAATAATATACATAAGTTAAGAAACGAAATCGATGCTGTTTCTTTATCAGTGGCAAAAACATGTGAAATTGATATGCGCAAGGAATATCTCTTTAAACCGGCAAATTCTTTTACTATTTTAAGACAGAACATTCGTAGCATTAATAAAAAAAATTGATAATTTCTATATCCTTCTTCGAAGATTGAACGCTGACTGAAACGTATTAACAGAATGCAATATTAATCTAAAAGCCAAAACAACCTGCCATCACTACTAACTTTTAGTAGTAAAACTGCTAAAAATATTTAAAAACATGTCGTTCAAAGAAACAGATATGCTAGATTGTATTAAGTTATTGGTGAAAGTAGGCCATGAAATTGCTATCCTTGCTGTCTACAGACCTCGTGGTTTACAAACAAACTATTTTATTACGTCATTAGACAATACACTTAAGCAACTTTCGTCATTCAAAAATATAGTGTTAATGGGTGACATGAATATAGATCTCAGGTGCTGATGGCGGAGCAAAAGACTACCTTCATATCTGTGCGTTCCAGGGCCTGCTTCCAGCACATTTACTTCCTACTCATCTAAGTCTGTTTAGATCACACTTTGCTAAAAACTAGGTTACCATCTAAAACCCTTGTCACCAATCCTATAATAACCGTACATGGTGCCGTCGTTCTTAATTTAAGCCTTAAAATACTTAAACCTAAGTGTAGATTCTCCATTCCTAAAACTAACATGAAAAACCTTGAACATGCAATACAAAACATTGACTTTAGCCCAATTTATAAAATTGATGACGTAAACATTTCTCTGCCTTACTTAATAAATAACGTACGAAATACCATCGGTGGGAATGCTTCGTATCGTGCATGCTCCGATTACGAGTCCTTTAACGCTGGTTTTCCACAAGGCCGCGTGCTATCACCAACGCTGTTTCTTCTGCATACTATGCGGATGACAGCACTAGTGATGCTTTATACACCGGTCGTACCAATAATTCTCGGGAAAACTTCGCCAAGTACCGGGATAAACTTGTGTCTGAAGTCAAGACTTTGTTAAACAAAGTCTCGGACTGGGAGCGACTGAATCTGGTCCAGTTCAATCCCCAAAAGATACAAGTTTGCTCGTTTACCGCTAAAAGAAACCCTTCATCGTATATCCTCAGTTTCAAGGCACTCTCCTTGTTGCCTCAGCTAGTATCGGAATCCTCGGCGTCAACATATCGAGTGACGTGCAGTTTCATGGTCACTCAATGGAAGAGAAGACCAAATTGACCTCCAAAAAGATTGGCGTACTCAGCAAAGCGGGACAGTATTTCATGCTGGCACACCGCCTGCAACTTTACAAGGCGCAGGTTCGGCCGCACGTAGAATACTGTTCCCATTTCTAGGCTGGGGCTCCCCAATGCCAGCTCCTTCCATTTGATCGCATCCAGCGCAGAGCTATTCGAATCGTCGGCGACTGAGCTTTTTTCGATCGGCTTGACTCACTGGCACTGCGAAGAGATGTTGCATCTCTTTGCGTATTTTATCACATCTATCACGGGGGTGCTCTGAGGAATAGTTCAGACTAATCCCAGCCGCACAATTTCACCATCGCACCTCGCGATACCATTCATACCATCTATATGACTGACGGTCCACAACTGTTTGATTTAAAAGAAGTTCTCTCCCTTGCACAACTTCCTTGTGGAATCAACTACCACCAGAGATTTTTTCGAACCGATACAACTTCAACATCTGCAATTCCACTAGTGTTGCAATAGTTCATCGGCGCCAACAGTCACTTACCATCGGGTGAGCCGTGTGCTCGTTTGTCCTCACTCCTATAAAAAAAAATTCTTTAGCTCCACAGCTTGTCACATGCCTTTCTGAAAATGTATCAAGAGACGAAGAATGTTAATACCCCCATATGCAATTTTTTTTTATAGAATAGGGACAAACGTATGCGGCTCATCCGATGATAAGAGACTACCGCCGCCTATGAACAACTGTAACACCAGGGGAATTGCAGGTCGATTGCCGTCCTGTTAGAAAGGAGTAAGCTCTTATTTTAAAGGTCCGAAAAAATCGCCAGTGGTAAACGATTCCACAAAGAGGTAGTAAGACAAAGAAAACTCTTAGTAAAATGCACAGTGGTGGACCGCCAAGCATTCAGATGATATGGATAATATATACAGAAATTTGTCGAAAATAATTTGAACTTGTCTTTACATCTCACAAATATAAGCATTTCAGACTTAAATTTAAATTGAACCATGCTGCAAAATCTGCTGTTCACCCGGCTGGAGTTTCCGAGAGTTAGTTACAATGAAAAACGATTAGTCTAATTGTGGAAATATGTACCAACAACTGCAAGCGACACTCTTGATTTATTGTTCGAGGCGCATGTCACACGCTCTTGCAATCATTAATTAATAGTAATACATGCGCTACAGTCAATTGATTATCCACAACTAAGTTTCATGTATTTTTGTAGTATATATCTTTGGAGAAATGTTAAACATCTCATTAATTTTATAACGCTAAGTTATTTTACTAACAACCTGTCGTCTTTTTTAAATTTAAGAGCTACGCTCCTTTCGGTAGCGTAATCAGCTTGTTTTACTTATCATTTAAGTTAACAACTTATGATGATAATTCACGCCTATTATAACAAACAACTACACCAACACAAAGACTTATTTTAAACTATTACTACATGAGGGTAATATGGCCGTCCTGTTAAAATGGTCGCTTTCTTATAACTAAAAAACTACAGGCTTGTTTGTATACATGGCTGTGTGATACGACGGCTCTTCATCAGTCAATCAAATAATAGAGGGTCAAAAAGGCGCTGCTTTATCGACGACATTTAGTATGGTGTAATGTAGTTAGTTTCTTTTAAGTTGATTTTTCGTAGTGTTCATTTTTTAAATAATAGATTTAAAAAAACAAGCTTTGCCAATAATCACAGTAAACGAGTTTGTGTTTTTGTCTCTGTCCTCCTCCTAGTTTTGGTTTTATAGGGCGGCAAATTTTAACCATATTACCCTCACGTACCTTATATCTACACCAATACCATTACAGCCTATAAAAGTACACTGCGAAACATGGGCCTTCGCCATAGATTGCCTCATTTTGCCTTAATTGCCACGCTTAGCAGGTAGATTGGCAACCGCAGTTTTTTATTATTTTGATTTTTTATTATGAAAATGCTGCTGCACGTCACCTGTCTCAGTTTCCCCCTGTCACCTCTTACGATACACACGGGACGATATGAGGTGATGAATATTCTTACGCCGTCACTACACGGTATTTTATACAATATAACATAAACACTCACGCCTGCCACCCAGAGGGGTAGACAGAGACTACGGACTACCATCTGGCACGATCCTGACATATCTCTCTTTCACCTCCTTTACATCCATATATTTACGCATATGCGCTCATCGGTTAAGGGTACTTCTAATGCGGCCCATTTTCAAAATATCGCCAATTTAGTCGATAAACTTTCTTCTAAGGCGTCCCTTCCCGACTCTGCCGTTCACATCAGCCATATAAATTTGTTTTGTCACTCTTTCCTCATTCATTCTTTCTACATGACTAAACCACCAAAGCATTCCTTTCTTAAGCCTGGTTACAA
Organism: Parnassius honrathi; assembly: GCA_018247895.1. NCBI lineage: Eukaryota > Metazoa > Arthropoda > Insecta > Lepidoptera > Papilionidae > Parnassius > Parnassius honrathi. The sequence goes on from DWHP01000118.1 coordinate 12,193, forward strand.
CATCAATTTGCGTACCACGTCTTTCTCTTATCACACAATTTCTCACCCTGTCATTCAGATTCAACCCTAGCATATTTCTTGAAGATCGCATTTCCACAACATTTATTCTATTTTCATACTACACCCAACTTTCACTACCATATATTAAAGTAGGGATTAACACAGCATTACGAATTACAATACGTGCCCTTTTTGACACATTCTGATTCTTCATAATAGAGTGTAGTGCCCCATTCACTCTATTTCCTGCATTAACTCATCGTTCTATATTCTTATCATATCTACCATCCCTGCTAAATACACATCCCAAATACACGAACTCATCTACTTGCTCAATCAACTCCCCTTCTATTCTTATTTTACATAACTTTTTACTTTCTTCTCTTTTAAAAACCATCACTTTCGTCTTACTTGTATTCACTTTCGTTCACCTTTCTTTTAATGCCCAGTTCATTAATGTAACCATCATGTGTCATCATCAGTTCAGCTGCTGACGACGCAAATATGACTTCATCATCGGCGTACAAAAGGCATTTGACGGTTAACTTACCCATTCTTAACCCACATTCTTCACTTTTCAAAGTTTCCAAACAACTGTCAATAAATAAGTTTAACAGCAACGATGAAGCTATACAGCCATGTCTGACACCTTTTGGACGCCAAACCAGTTTGAGTAAATCCCGTTGATCCTGACAAAAGCACTAGAGTCCTTATAAAGAAACCTTAATGCCTGTATCAAGCAGCGCTCAACCCAAATGATTTCAGTGTTTGCCATAACACATTCCTGTCCACGCCTTTTCCAAGTCAATGAACGCACAAAATACCTTCTGACTTTTGGCTAAAAACTTCTCCACAATCACGCGCGTGGGAAAGACTTGATCTGTTCACCCATTCTTTTTTTAAATCCAGGTTGCACATCACAAATTTTTCCATCAGTTTCTTTTATAACTCTTTAAATTAACATCAAAGCATACAGTTTACCAACAACGCTAAGCAGTCTGATAACACGGTAGATTTTAAGTCCTGTTGTGACATTTTCCCCTTATATATTGGAACTATAAAGTCTTCAGGTTCTCGTTTCAGTTCCCAACATAAATTAAAAAAGCTGTACAGCAGGCCTGCTCCTCTCTATCTCCAATCCTTAGCGTCTCGCGTGATACTCTATCATATCTGGCTTCCTTACCTGCTTTCATGCCTTTCATTTCTTTCATTATTTTATCTATAATCCTTACTTTTACACGTGGTAGAGCCATGCTGCAGATAACCGCAGCATACATTACAATATAAATTAGAGTTATAGTTAGCTACATTCTAATATAAATTAGAAGTATAGTTGTAACACAAATGGGTCAGCTCAATCGAGGAAAGGCTACACTGTCACAGAATACCAGCGTAAAACAATAGCTTAATGCTGATGTATTTCATATGATAAGAGTAGCAAACTAGAGACCATTTTTACTGGAAACGAGGCATTCCATCTTAGTCCTTACGGGTGAAAACGCATCTGCATTTTGAATCGTAATCGAGGATAGATGTAGATGCCAATGCGTCACAGCAACCACGTACCATCAAGTGGACACGTGTGCACGTTTGTCACCCTATCCTAAAAATAAAACCTCTTCCCACTTCTTTCAGAACTTCTAGTTCTTCTTGTACTCTTCATTTATAAACAGGTTTTCAAAGTATACTTTCCATCTCTTAAAACTCGAAACTGGGTAATTTAGCATAAGGGTATTCTCGTCTCGTAAAGCATTAATTCTAGACTGTTTTGAATTTCCACTGGCAGTTCCTAACAGTTTCCAGTACTTTTTAATATTTGTCTGGAAAATATCAGATATCCTTTTATCATTGTTACTCGATCTTTCTTGCTTTTTCCTTTCAACTATCTATTTTACTCCCATATTTAGACGTTTAAAGTCTACCATCTTTCTTTCAATCTCATCATTCTTACCGCCAGTATTACAAGCTTTAGTTGCTATTTTATTATAAATTTTTTGTTGTTAGTTGTTGTTGTTGTAAACCTAGCAATGTTCTCATCATTCTACCAAAACGTATTATTTTTCTTTTCATCCGTTCTCTTACTTACACCTCATGATTCGGTGACTGCATCCAACAAACCTTTATTAATATTATCCAACACAGTTTTCAAATATAAATCATTCATACACAATTCTAGAATGAATACCCCCTAATAACCCTTAATATTTTCCCTCAGTCTACATTTATACTTCTGTTTAACACCTTCATCTTGTAATCTTTCTATTCTTATACATTGTAAGGCAGTACCTTACAACAACCGTGGTCACATGGGGTCTGAGATGTTTGACGTCCCAATATCGTAGTTAGCCCGGCAACCTTCAGTTTTTGAATATTAGTTTTCGGTCTAATCTACGCAGAACGAGCCATCAGTATTTTGAAGTCTTGCATTGGTATGCTTTGGTTTGGGTTTAATTTTGTTAATTAAAGGATCCGAAGCAGTTTGCACTACCCATCCATCTTCTCTATTGAAATTAGGATGCTTTATAATTTCAATAGCCTCGCGTATCATCCTTGATAGGAATCTGTGCTCTTGTGCGAGGATTTGTGGTTTATCAAATCTAATTTAATAGTGGAGACGATCGTTAACATGTTCTCACATGTTGCAGAATTTCCGGAGCGTCAGTGCTTTACCTCACCTATATGTTCCTTCACGCGGGTTTTTATAGATCTTTTCGTTTGACCAGTGTAGGAAAGACGACATTCACAATCTAGCTTGTACGCTCTTGCACCTTGTGGAGGAATATTACATCTGATTGATGATAAAAATTGACTAATCTTCTTCGGCGGCATGTCGTGTGTTTTAGTGGAAACTCGCTTGTCAAAATATCAACAAAAAAGGATATTCAAGGAAGCGCTAACATTTTTAATCAGGCAAATAAAAAGTTGTTACGAACAGTTTAGATGGAATATATTGGCGGAAACCCCATCTAACCCGAAAGGCAACTAACTCTTCATCAAGTGTTAGGTATTCAAAAGAAGTATACACATTTCGACAAATTGGACAAAGATCACGAAAATATCTCGGATTAGTGTCAAACGATCGGTCTTAATTCTTTCTGCCCTTGTCGCAATATCATCAAATCTCAAATTATTGGGTAAAAACGAGAATCGTTTTTTCCACATTGTGCAACGGAATATTTCAATTCCTGTACCATTATGAGCACAGAAATCATTGAGGTTTTGTCTACTAGATCGATACAATCCAGCTAAAAATAAAAGCCCTAAAACAGCTTTTATTTCAGATTTAGTTGTTTCAGAATACAACGCATTTTCGTTTTTGCCATCTGATGACTGTGGTTTAGATAAGCATATTCTTACATTGGTATATTTTACAACTATCTCTAGTAAATCATCGAAAATAAATGCGTTAAAACATTCCAAATGGTTTTTTTATCTTTGTATTGACTCTTTACTCCCGGTAAATGTGTAATTACATTTTCATTTCTTGTACGAACATTAGTCCTTAGCGGTTCCTTAAGCCATTTAGTTTTGCAGTCTTTACCCATATAAAACTGATGAGAACTAGAAAACTCACCACCCAAAGTAACTTCTTCTTCTTCTTCTTCACTTTTACATTAAGATTGCACACTCAAATGATCCGATTCATCTTCGCTTCCAGGTAAAAAGAGCTCGTCCAAATCGTCATCACTTTCTTCCACAAGGGCAGATGCTATTGCATTGTCACTCATTCGATGAGCTATTTCAAATCCAAGGCACCTGTTGATAACACGTTAACATAAAAAAAACTGTCAAAAAAGTAGAAAATAATATAGTTTTACTGCATTCTACAAAAACATACTGCTTACGTTTTAGACGACGTCCCAAACCACGTGGGGTTTGTGAGACCCTGAAGCATTTTGGATACGTCTGTCCGCTGCGCCCGCGACACGTTTACTAAATCATGACAGAAGGACAAATTCCGTTTTTTCTTTTAGGTATGAACTCAAACATGAACACAGGGAAGTATAGTAAACTTAATAAAAACGTTAAATGTCGTGCTCCCGACAACTACCGGCATAGCTATAACACGGACGCTATTGTACTCAAAGAACTCAATCATTTCTCCCAAAGCAGAGATCTTATTGTAAATTAAATGTTTTCGGTGTGGTGGCGGTGTAAGAGATAAAACCACTTAATCTATGGGTATTCAAAAGTGATCAATCCTATAGCATCCCATAGATGACGATAAACCATTTCGTATACGCCAGACGGAAAACACTATTAACGGGCCGCAGCGTCAAAGCGTCAGGGTGCGAAACTTCTGGCACTATGATAACGGTGTAAAAATGTGTAGTCCTTTCAGTATGACACCTGTGCGTCCAAGTAACCACACCAAGGCCAACTTTTAAATTCGCTTCGAGCAGTTTCGTTGGAATAATGTTTGAAATATAGATAAATCAATTACATTTTGTCTTCATACTACAAGCAAAGACATTTAAGAAAATAAATATAAACGTGGTGGTTATAACGATACATCTAAAAAATATTACTTCTTATCTTCGCAGTGATGTTATTAAAACGAAAAGGTCCATCTACCTAGCGAATAAGTAGGAAACTTAATGGCACATGATATTACAAAGATAAGAACAAAACTAATAATTTAGAATAAGAAAAGTTATAACTCGGAAATATTAAGACCAGAGTTATAATAATTTGTATATTATTGAAAACAGCCGGGGTGGTATGGGATATAAGCTCTGGTCTTAAAATTTGTAGTACACCAACAATTGTGTTATTTCCTTGCTATCGCACGTCGAAAACAGCGTAAGGAAACCTGCATGTCTAAGTAATAATAATAATAATTCAAAAGTACCTGAAATATGCAATTTTTTATTTATTTATCTGATTAAAAAATAATTACATATAAAAACCACGGAGGTTTGACGTCATGCTATATAATTATTGACCAAAGTAGCTTAACTGTAAGTGTCCTTTGATCAAAATTATATGAAGTTGATACCTCCTCTGTTTGTATACGATGTAATCATAAATTGACAAACAGAATCAAACGAGTTTTAACCTTACGGGGGAAAAATAAGATTTTTGCTGGTATCCCAATCTACATGAGCTCCCACTGGTAACATTATACACCTCATGTCATTGTGAATTTATAACCACCAGAGTTACAAAAAAAAATTAAAATGTAAGCAAACACTAAGGGTGAGTAATAATATACAGCAGGGTAGAGTTGTATAAAACAAAAATAAACGTAATATATAAATGAGATGTTCTAAAATGTATGGAGCCTGGGCTAGGTACTTGTACAATATACTCAAAAATAGGGAAACACATTTTTTTACGTTCTTGACTGCCCATTTACTTATATAATGGCTCTGTTTGCTGGTAAAGCTCAGGAAATTACACCTGAAATTGCAATACACAACAAATACCCGTCATGGCGGTAAGCTGTCATTTTTATTGATTAATGGCGTTTGACATGTTTATTTCACGTATTTTTCACATTGTTGTGACAACTCACAGTTCTATTTTATGACCAATGGTGGCTTTATGATTTACTGCGTAGGTTTACTGTCATTTTTTATAAGCACAGAGTAATTAAATGGGTAAGACGCCATGTTGAAAGTCGATAAAATAATTGATAAACATCAAATGTTTGCCACGACATGATACATTTAAATAAATTATCGGTATGTTTCCAAATTCTACAGATATTTTCTTTTTCTTGAGGTAGTGTACATAGACCTGGCCCACTTTGAAACATCTGCTTTAAATAATATAATTTCCCACAATTAATTATTGTTTATTTATTTTATACTACATATTTCAAGTGGGAACACCAATATTACTCATAATTAATTATGGCCTGTTATAAATAATGGAAATAAGTTTTAGATGTAAGTTTGTCTTTCTAACAATTTCAATATCAATACCACTTATTATAGGACGAGAATTGCAGGGATATTAAGTAGATTTGAAAATAAACAACTGATTTACTAAATTTCATACAGTTTTAGTTACATATATGTGATATTGTGTGGTAACTGATACTAGTGGTAAAATTAAAAAATTTATACATCTGACTTCAATATAAATAAAATGAGAACATTATCAATGCCTGGAGAATAGCCTGACGATCTCAAAATAGGCTGTGAGGGGCTTGTTTTCAAAAAGGGCAAACACGACGATAACTCCAACTATCGACCAATCACTCTGCTTTCTAAAGTAAAGTAAAAAGTAAAGTTACAGCCTAGATACGTTCCACTGCTGGGCACAGGCCTCCGCTCATTTCTGGGAGGGTTTAGGGCAAGGAATTGTCCGCCGCGCTGCCCCAATGCGTGTTGGCGAACTTCACATGTCTTCGAAGTATATTTTTTTTCTTATTTATCAGACATGCAGGTTTCCCTACGATTTTTTTCCTTCACTGCCAAGCACGTGGTAAATCAGCACTTAAAGCCGCAATTAAAAATTTCATTGGTGCCGGCGGGAACCAACCCCCGGTTGCTCGCGTGCTGTGAAATTTATGGTGAGCACTAACCATCTGAGCTACCACGGCCATTATGGCCATAGTGATGCTTATATTCTGATAAAACTACGTCGTCTATTCTAATACGATATCACACAGAAGTATTTTCGCACAATAAGTCAGAATAATTTTGGTAACGTGTTTCATTCTGCGATGAATTTTAAAATCGTATGGACGTTGGGTATAGGATGATATGGAGAAAAGCCATTGTAGAGATTAAACAAAAAAAAAACATTAAAGAACTACAAAGATTACGTTTGTAATTCTAATTTAAGTATTTAAACGGAAACCGAAAATATTCGATTTTCATTTTAAAAGATAAGGATGACAAAGGAACACACAGTCCATCTGATATTTGGTGGATGCTGTGGGCTATAGACATCTACATTTATCCTCGATCAAGAATCAAAACGCAATCAAGAACTAAAGTGAAATGCCTCTGTTCCAGTAAAAGAGATATCAGGTTCTCTACACTTCATACGATAGACGACACAGCAATATTAAGCTGCTTTTTTACGCTGATTTTCTGTGAGTCCTACCGCGCTACAGCCATTATATAACTGCAGCATGGTTCTATACGTAATTTATATATTTAAAGAAAACTCTTTAAATGAATTACACCTACATTGAATACAATTTGCCGCCTGTCATAAGTTATTTGTCCTGTTATAAATAGAAATCGTAAAAAGCAAGCCGTGTAAGTGGATTCTAGTGTTGAAGTACTTTTCTAATTTATGAAAGTCTTGTGTGTGTTTAGCCAAACAGGACTGGGTGTGAACAAATTTTGTGTTAGAGAAGTAGAGGTTTTAAAGTCGTATACGACTGATAATTGTCAGTTGATTGACAGCGATCTGGTTGAAAGTCGTTTCCAGTTCTTTACAGTATATGTCTGCAGTATATGTAGCACGATTAAAAGATCTCATCATCATCTTCACCAGCCCGTAAATGTTTACAGCTAGACACGGACTTTTTTTAGGGAAAATTTGTTTTAACTGCCACTATTGGTATTTAACATTCGGAAACTGGATGGTTATACTGCCATTATGGGATTTTATAAGACTTTTTTGCCGTTTGCCTAAGTCACCGCTACCACACGGTCAATTTACTACCACGAACAACAGATCTCGGTATGCTGTTATTTAGGTAACTAGTTAGTGAGACTCCTTTACTGCTTAGAGGTCTGTCTTGTTAGGTATCACTTATCAAATAGAAGAGCCAGTATAGTTTCTAGTAGAGCCTAACTATAAAATAAACTATACTTCCTCATTTTGTATACAAACTATAAAATAATGTTGGTTCGGTCTGTACTAGAGTGTCCATCCACCGTATGGTCACCCTTTTGTACAGTCAACCATCACACGGGTTTCGAATAAAGTTATTTGATGTTTGGGGCAATTTGCGGAACAATTTTTTTGCACACGATTGTGTATTCTCATATTGATGGCCCGTAATTACTAACACTCCGGTAACTTCAATTCCGTTATAGGACAACGTATTCAAAGAATTTGCAGGTTAGACGTAAACGCATACAAGAATTAACACTTCCTTTTTCAATCCTGTTGTCAAAATGTGCCATTCTTATGATGGAATTAGACATAGTAACGTTCATCTAGATAGATTCGATAGTTATATTCTTAGGTTTAAAAGAAATTTACGTGTTTCTCTCAACATTTAATGTATTTTTTATATTCGGTTCACTTTTTGCTATGGTTAAGTTTCTGCCGCTATTACGTTATCACTAGCTGCGTCCCGCAGTTTCACCTCATCACATGTCTGAACCGCACGACATGATATGACACCTAGGTCAAGCATTTTAGATAGCATTGAATAGAAATATTGGCAAAATTAGTGGAGTACTTTTACCTATATACGTTACGTTTTATGGCATATGTATGTTATAGAGCACAGTTATATTTTATCCACTTCATATATCGTGTTCGTTTATTACTTTAAAACTGGAAAAACACTTTATACTGCGAGGAGACGACGCACACCCGGGAGGGGGAGGGTGAGTGGATAAAATATTACTTTTCCCTATATCGTACATATGCCGATAGATAAAAGTACTTCATTAATTTTGCCACTTTTTTAGCTAAATCACAAATATTTATATTTCGCCGAATTGCACATCAATAACATTTTCGAAATAGCATAGCAAAGTGAAATGAAAGAGTTTAGAAATAAATTGCTCTTTTTAAAGAACAAAAGCTCTTTTTAAAGTGGGAAACTTTTAATAAAACTAAACTTTAAAAAAAGTCGATAAATGATAAAAAAACATATTTCCTGGCAGATTGCGCGGAAACCATGAGTGGATATCGCTTTCGTACGTATAAAAAGTTTATAGCAAATTTATCATGGATCATTTCGTACCTAAACATGTTTAATATATCGTGTACGGTTTTATTTAAAACTGAAACAACCGTGCTCCTGGTGCGGGGTCCGCACACCCGGGAGAGGGAGGGAAAATAAATAAAATTTGACTTCGGTCTATAAAGTATTTATTTCGATAGATAAAAGTACTCCATTAATTTTGGCAATTTTTCAGCCTATATGATTGATCTAAGCTCGCTCATAGAAGCTTACACTGCTGGTTTCTCGCGGTAGTCATCGTGCGGTTAGGGTTTATGCGTCGTTCACGCGCCGAGACGTGTGTGGAATTATTAAAAATTTTCATTATTTCATAAACTATGCGTCCATATAAAATGCTATAAAGGGCAAAGTTTATCTTCATAAAATTGTCTTGATGATCAAATAACTTTTGTCTGTAAGGATTAATATGCCATGTCTAATAAAAACGCTTAGCGCGAAAATTTTCAATAATTTTTTGCGATGAAATACCTTATGTGGCTTTTTTATAGGGAATAGGCATACGTGGACTTTTTTTAGATTGAGTAAATATCTTTATTTTTATATAACATTGTATTCCGTATCGCTTAATATTACGCTAGCGCACGCGGATAAATCATTTCTTGAGCGCTTTTTCTTCTGACTTGCTTACAAAAATTAATATCTGAGGCTGAGAAGTATAGCCTAATGCTGGATAGTCTATTTACTGTTTTCACAAGAATCTGGTTACGATATACAAAAAGAAGTTCTTAAATCGGACTGGCAGTTTCAGAGATTAGTGTTTAACAAATAAAAAAGACAGAAAAACACTTCCGCTTTATTACATTATAATAAATAATACCGTTATTATGCTATGTAAACTTTTTTGGTGGTTTACCATTATATCTACTATTAGTTTTAGAACCGTATATAACTACTGTATGTTTGTGTATATATCTTATTCAATCAAATAAAGTGAAAACAAAAAATAGTAAAAGGCTGTGAGACATTCCATTTTATTTCGCAGAGGTGACAAGGTCTCTGTAGCCTTCTTCTTTGAAAGTTGGCAAAATAATGTCCTCAGGACGGATTTCGGTCACGGCGCTCGGTCTGCCATCTCCGCAAGACAGGATTATAGTGTCCAAGTGAATGCGCAAGCACAGGTGTGCTCTCTCTATTCCCCCACTCTCATAGTCCGATGGAACTGCAATCCGACACGATTGGAGAGAGATTAGGCGCAGGACTAATGGCCTTACAAGCTTTCTGGGGCGGGGGATGAAACACCGCCAACTTTTTGACTCCGGGCTGCTACTGAAAACTTCTTGCAGAAAAATCCATTAACTGAATTTGGCCCTAGGTGGGATTCGAACCCGGGACCTCTTGATCAGCAATCGCGTGTAGGACTACTACAAGATCAACGAGACATTCAATAGTAGCCATTTACTTTTTTAACGGGTAAACTGTAAGTTCGTGGCCACCTTATTTTTATATAATACAGCCTATGTCCAGCATAGAGCTATTTATACAGGTTAATAAAGAAGAAGCCTAATCCTTTTTCCACTCTTGCAAGAAATATAGATTTTATTATATCTTCGCCAATGCTATCTCTTGACGGTTTATTTTTAATTTATATCAGTGATTTACATCTTATATCACAAAAATTGTCATATTTCCGTCTATCTGATGGCCACAAGGATTTTCGTGGAATTTTGACCCTAAGCTATTTCTTACGATCCGATGTGACACGTGGGAGATGGGATCATTGTTTACGTCCATCATAAGTCTTGTATTGTAATATATTTAATAAAACAAGTCATAAAGAAAACTGGTTTAATATCTAGACAGATAATTGTATTAACATTAATCACGTACAAAAAATAAACGGGTGTAAATATATCTCTGAAAATGTAACAAGGTAACACAATATGTATCGAGCTACATGAGGTCAGTCGACTGATGTGGTTGGAAAGTCGGAGACAGGCTAAGGGGGAGCACGGCGACGGCGCACACGGCGTCCGCATAATAGCCGCTGAAATGCATGTCGAAATTCTGGACTAAACACCGTATAAATAACAGGATTCAGGGTGGAATTAAAATAGCCCAGCCATAATGACAATGATGTCAAAACAGGATTTACTTCACAATCACACGTTGGAACTAAGATAGCTAGCACAAAAAACGGGAGCCAACATGCTACAAACGCGCCGGTAATTATTGCTAATGTTTTTGCCGCTTTTCTTTCCCGTTTCGAATCAACGGCTTCTTTGGGTTTACGTCGAACTAAAGTAGGGTAGTAAGCGGCAGCCACAGCTCCATATCCTGTTGTAGGTGGATCTGCTTCCAAGCCGTTTGCACAAGATTGTTTTTCTGGACTCGTATTATTAGAAGAAAGGTTAGTTAAGCCAGTGGTAGTTGTTTCAGACATCGTTGGTAGAGGACGACCAATTACAGCAACTACTGCAGCGGCAATGCCACCACTACCTCCCGCAGCTACTAAAGCACCACCAGCTGGTACTGGAGGTGGACCAACTCCACCGCGCGTTGTTACTCCTCGACGTCGCCGTATTCTTTTTCTGGCAGTTTGATATATTCTCCAGTAGAGTATCAAAACGACAAGCACCGGTACGTAGAATGACGAAGCTGTCGCAAATATTTGATATCCCACGTCTTGACTTACTATGCAGCGCATGTCTTCAGCAACACGCCGGTTCCAGTCAGGATCTTTCCAACCCAATAACGGCGCTATACAAACAAGAAAACTCGCTATCCAGACACACGCAATCATTAAACCAACGCGTCGGGCAGTTCGAGCGTGAATGTAGTCAATGTTTGTCACAGCCCAGTACCTAGAAATGAAAAAAAAATTGTGTTACACAAATCGAAAATGTTGATTGAATTTAATACGTATAATATTTTACATAATACAGAAATAAAATGTAGGTTATCCTACCTGTCCAGAGCGATTGCAACGAGATGGAGGATAGAAGCGGTACAGCAAAGTACGTCACCCGAAGTCCACATATCGCAAAGTTCCGGGCCGAGTGTCCATCGTTGGGCAACTTCATATACAGCGCCCAAAGGCATAACTAAGCACGCCACTAGTAGATCTGCTACTGCGAGTGACAAAATAAGGTGGTTTGCAGCACTTCGCAGATGTCTCTCTAGAAGGATAGCCGCTATGACGAATACGTTTCCTGCAAAATTAAAATATAAAATATTTATGTTTTATTGTTTGCAATATAAAGCTACACGCGGCATTTGTGAAAGCAAATTTGAACTATGTACATCTTAAAGACGTTAAAAAGAAAACTATGAACACAACGAATTATATTATACAGTTATAATACAGAGTTTATGGACAGTACCCAGGAAAAAATGAATTAAACTTATATATTTAAATTCTTTAATCAATTTTTGTCGAGGACAATG
>DWHP01000119.1:0-24446 GCA_018247895.1 Parnassius honrathi
GGGCACTGGTCTATATTATGAACTTCGCTCACTGTAAGGACCCGAAGACGAGAGCCATTTGGCCTGAGAATAAAAACTGATCCATCCTTAGTCCAGCAGCTAGAAATTCCGAACTTATCTCGAGCAGCCATGAACGCATCGTGTCTTGCTTTAATTAGAAATTCAAAGACTGTGACACCCGATCTCTTAAGTAGAGTCTTGAAATTCCAGATTTTATTCCGTAATATAAGATTTTGGAACTTTAAAAGAATAGGTCGTGGTCTGTTTGCTGTAGCTTGACGGCCAATTCGATGGCACCTTCGTATATCACTGAACCTTTGTAACTACAAGAGCAGTATCTTCTTTTGAGTTCTCTGGTACACCATGAAATGGAAGCATTTTTCTACGACTCCTTACTTCTAACTGATCAACAGTATAGGCCAGGGGCTTCATTTGCTTCTGTGGACTGCTTAGTGCTTGGACCACAAAAGCCTTGAATGAAGTGAACTCCGCAGCAAGGGGTGAAGTGTTGGATATTGAATGAGGAGATTTACGTAACTCTTCTTCGAAGTTCGTCATTCTCTTATGGAATACCTCCATAAGTTCGGCCATGCTATCCTTAATTAAAGACTCCATTTACATCGTAAGACACTGATGTTCAATAGAAAATAAAAGATTGTGCCAGTGGTGATATATGCTATTATGTGCACGTGTGTGAACTTAGAAAAACACTCTTGAGGTGGGTGGTACTAGTTATTCTATTTTGGTGTTATCAATTTTTCTAAAGCCCACTAGCATTAATATTTTAACTTTCGGTTTAACGGTCCAATTTTGATTATTACTGTTTTTCATATATGTAAGTTATCAAATCTCGGACCAAACTAAGTTAACCCAAGAAGTAGTTACCTGTAGCGCAAGTCCACTTTATACTTTGTTACTATGAACAAATATTATTGATTTCCAATATCGGCAAATATTGCTGTGTTTTGAATATTTGTTTTGTATTTATCTTTATTATTTAATCATGTTTATATTTCACGTATTATTATAGTAAAAATGGTGCTTTTTGAGATATAATAAGAACATTCAGTTTCTCAACTTTTATACGACATATGAGCGAACAAATTACAGATAACGTGAATTCTTACCATTTGTAACACACGAATTCATTTCACATTGTCGAACAATCGAAAAGTCACTGTAGTTGTACACAAGACATTTCAAGCTATCCATTTACAGTATAATCAGATTCCGAGTATTGACTAGAAATACGGTTAACATCTCTGAACGGGACCATATTTAGCGGGAAACGGGTGTTTTGATATCTCTTGTGCATATTCATGATATCTTAAACAATTTGACGTTAAAATTTAATACAGAAAAATATTCCCGGGAATCCCGGGGAATGTCCATATTAACATTATCATTCAAGTTCATTGACCTAAAATGGCACTACCTACGCTGATCACTAGTTATTATGTAATTACGTCCATCACGTAACACATAATATGTGTGACCAGGACGTGTTACGATATGGTCGAATTGTAACTGCTCTTTACTGAAAGTATAGTGCGCTACGCTGTTTTATCAATCAAAAATCTCACACTACTATTATTAAAAAACATTGTTTGACCCTGCAGGCCATCCCTGGAACTTCCCGCTAATTTCAAATGCAGAGCGCTCCAAATGTCACCAAATTATGACATTAAATATGAAATATCGGAGTAATTAAAAAAAAATACGAAAAGCGCAAACTTGCTCAGTTACGCAATCTCGAAGTTATGTTAAAAAAATGTTTTTTTTCAAAAAATTTTTTCTTCGATTTCTCATGAACGAATATAGTGGGGTCTCGACAAGGTAGTCCGAACGCCTCTATAATCCGAACGACCCCCTACCCCAGCGCATCTGCTGATTCTTAGTAAATCGCTATGCCACGCGCATATTTTAGTGCCGAGTTAAACTTTTTGGACGCTATACGTACTGTTCTTGACCGCTCCACGCGCCATTCCGCTATTTTGTTGTGCGTTTGACATGACTTCAATATCCAAGAAAAGAAAACACGTGTCACATTTTCACAGAAATGCGAGATTATGGACAAGATTAAGGAAGGCATCTCATTAACATTTCTTGTGCAGCAACAAAACGTTGGAAAATCGACTATTACAGACATAGCAAGTAGGCAAAAATAAGGTCATTTGTAATAATCGCACATGGAATACTGTTCTCATCTCTGGGCTGGGGCTCCCCAGTACCAGCTCCTTCCACTTGACCGCATCCAGCGCAGACCGGCTCAAATCGTCGACGACTGAGTGCTTTCCGATCGGCATAATTCACTGGCGCTGCGAAGAGATTTTGCATCTCTGTGTGTAATTTATCGCATCTATCACGGGGAATGCTCTGAGGAATTGTTCGGATTAATCCCAGTCACCAAATCCCACGAACGCACTACGCGGCAAACCTCCCAATACCATCCACACCATCTGGATGCTTGGCGGTCCACCACTATAAGTTTCCTTCCGCATACGACCTCTCTGTGGAATAATTTACCACCGGCGATTTTTCCGGACCTTCAAGAAAAGGGCTTACTCCTTTCTAAAGGGCCGGCAACGCACCTGCAATTCCCCTGGTGTTGCAGTTGTTCATGGGCTGCGGTAGTCACTTAACATCAGGTGAGCCGTATGCTCGTTTGCCCCTTCTTCTATAAAAAAAAAAGTTCACCATCTGAAATTTTAACAGCTACCCACAATTCATAATCTTAGTTAGGAACTAAGACAAATAATGTTATTCCCCGAACCCGAACTTGTTAGGAATCATCTAGCCGCCAAATTCTAGGGGATTCAAGGGCGTTTTACGGACCGAGTTAGCGCGAATGGATTTGGTTTGGTAGTAGGTATCTAATATAAGAGAGAGAGAGAGAGAGAGAGAGAGATTAAAGTGTGTTACGTGTTAACAATTTGGTTGGTGCTGGTGGAGATCGAACTCGGGTCGCTCGCCCGCTTACATTTTCATAATATATTTGAGAAGTGCGAGTGGCAAGTGCAACTGACAAATGGCAAGTGCTTAGTGCGTATTTTCTTCCCGCTCATCACTTGTCACTGCCTGTTCACACGCATTAAGCACTTGTTAGTTGCATTGGCCACTCGTACTTGTCACTTCCCAAAATGTAAACCGGACCTTAGCCAGCTGACGTGACCACATTAAAGGTAATTGTTGAACGTAGGACACTCCCATAAATTGCGTAATAGAAAGAATTTTTCGATAGTTACCACGCTGGGTGGCAGATTAGCAACTACAGTTTTTTATTAGCAACCTCAGTTTTTTATGAAAATCAGTTCCTGTGATGACCTGAAACAAGAAAGATAATGACGGGTTTATTCTTGTTGAGAAGAGACGTCGTTCGAGACCCAAAATAAACGCAAGTAGAATTCTGCGTATTTTGGAGCCCACTATACAGCTTTACATCTCCATTTAGATAAAAGTACGTTCGGAGAAGATGTCCTGTGTTTCGTGGAAGAACGAAGCCCGTGCCGCATAGAGGATCTGATCTCTTTATATTTGCGTCTTGAGTCTAATAAGTCAACGAACTTCAAAGCCAACATGCCTGCTCCAGGTTCCTGCAAAATACAAAGAGACATTCCTCGCTCTCGATTTCTGGCCCTCTGGGGTAGTGTTTCGCTGATACCGGGACGCGCCAAAGAAGAAAGTTCCCTAAATAGTGTCACATTTATATTTTATATATATTTTTAAGTTAAGGTACCTATATATTGCTATGGGCCAATGTTTTTAATTTTTAAGTCCTTGATGCCTGAAATAATTGTATTGTGTACGAGTATTGTATTGTATTTATTATTTTTAGCTTTGTTACCAGGAATATGCTGCACCCCATTACCTGACTAATTTCGCCCTGTCGCCTCTTACGATATTCTTACGTCCGAAAGAAAAACCAGCCCCATTGCATTGACGATTCTATTCTCTATGTTTCAATTACGAATTTCAATTTATCTTTTATTCCAAACAGATTCCTACATCCTATAAACATCGTGTAAACTTTAAATCACTCGAGTTAAAATTAACAAGAGGCGCGTAATTCGATGCTTTGTACAACCCCTGCGGAGCGTCGGCCAATGGGGGCAAGTTCCACTCACCCTACTGTTTGCGGACCAATGAGAGAGGGGAGTCCGTCAGGTGTGAACGGTAGCGAGAATGTTCGGATGTTTTTAAAATATATCAAATCATTTTGATAAGATGATGTGCGAACATTACGCTTGTAAGCTTGTAGATATAGGTCAGGGGAATTAATACTAGCGCTTTTAGTTGGTATATAGGATACATTTTTATAGTATTTTTTTATAGTATGAGGGTGACAAACGAGCACATAGTCCACCTGATGGTAAGTGGATGCTGTGGACATAGACATCTACATTTTTTACCTCGCTTAAGAATCAAAATGCAGTTGTCACCCTTGAGGACTAAGATAAAATGCCTCGATTCCAGTAAAACGGGTCTCCGGTTCTCTACATTCACCATACGAAACACAGCAGCATTAAGCTGCTATTTTACGCTGGTATTCTGTGAGAGCGTGGTCCTTCCCCGGTCAAGCAACCCATTCATGCTACAACCATAATAGCTGCAGTGTGGCTTTACCACAATCACATAATATGATTTCTCAAGATATTTCTCTAAAAATAACTTTTTATTCGAAGTAAAACATTGAAATTTCGTCTTCGAAACGCAATGTTGCATTTAGAAACGGTAGTAAAATAACTACAACACTTACGAAATGCGGCAGTGGTGTAATGGTTAAATGCATATTTGGAAAGTCGTGGGTTCGAATCCGTCGTTCAATTTCAATTTCTGTTGTGTGCCATTTGTAAGTCATTGTAAGCTTACTTCAATGCATGTATGTACGCGTAGGTATATGAATATGAAATAAACGAGAGAGGTGGAGGTGTATCAGGATCCCCAGGCACCCGCTCCGTCAGGCATGCACACTGACACACTGTGCATGTAGGTACATGTCGAACCACATCCAAAGGTCGGCACTCGTGAATTGCAAGAACTATACATAATTATATCATAATCGTTATGGTTACAGTCTATTAAAGTCCATTGCTGAACATAGACCCCCCCATAGATAGCCTCATAGGGGGGGGGGGATATTTTTAATAGTTGTCACGCTTGGCAAGCGGGTTGGCAAATGCAGTTTTTATATTTTTAGTCGTCATTAGGAAGACGCTGCTGCCCATCTCCTGATTTCTCTGCTGCTTCTTCTGCTTCCCATCTCCTGTTACTCTTTCCCCTCTGTCGCCTTTTATGACACCCACGGGATGTAATGGGGTAGTGGATATTCTTACACCGCCACTACACGGTAACCGTCACAAAATAGCACAAAACTGGGTAATTAAGTAATATCATATCTACTTATTACAAAAACAATAACATTTAAACCCCTAAAAACTTTATTAAATAAAAACATAAATACTAATTTTTTATTCGGTTTGAATTAGGTACAACAAAATGGCGCCAGTTCACAATTACACAACTTGACCTCCCGGTGTGCGGTTCGAATTCGACAAAAGAATTGCCGTACAACGATATTATTTTACTATAAACAATATCGAGTGTGTTGTGTTGTCTGAGTTGACTAAATATGAAATAGGCGTCGATTGTTTATGTTGTTTGTGGTTCCAGTAGGATCCATTTTTGTCGTATGTAAAATATGTTGCTAGAATAAAAAGTTGTAATCATTTTTATTCAATATAGATTATAAATAATATTACATAATTTTTTCCTTACAACTTTTCTTTATTGCAGACGCTTTGAAATGAAATGAAAATGAATAATTAAATGAAAAAATGTTCATTTACACCTAAGGTGGTACGGACTATAACATACAATATGAGATAGTAAAATGGAAGTACAGTAGTCTTAATTCTTGTGTATAAAATTATGAACTATGATCTTATCACACCACTACGCTGGAGTGTATAAACAATGGAGTATAGTTCTGTGGTCCTCATACTGAGCATGCTAGCGTCGTGAGGACTGCTGCTTTTTGGTGTTGGTTTCGTAAAAAGCGATCGATGGAAAAAGTAACAGGAGATGGCAAGCAGCATCTTCCTTACAACGACTCAACATTATTGATATATGTACTTCGATTGTCAACGCTCCTACTGAGCGTATATACTTCCCTATGAAACGTACAACGAAAATGGAGTCTATGCCTATCAAGCAATCTAAACCTTTATTCACCAGTAGACTTTTACAAGCTGTAACGGATGGAAGAAAAATACGCTGACCAGCGATGGGCAGTAGAATCAATATTAGCCTGAGAAATAAAAAATAAACAGCAAGCAGGAGGCGACACCTGTAACCAATTTTCAAATGAAGTATACCACTAAAGTTGCCATCTTTTTCTAAACAAATATAGAACTTTTTCCAAAAATGTTGCAAAAATATAGTACTTTTGAAAAATTCAGAAGAAAAAAGTACACATTTGTTTTTAATCAATGTATTTTTCCACATATATTTGTCATTGCTCTTTGCTTTGGTCGTTAATGATCTAACCACCTTACCTTCTACCTTACCTTTAAAATAATTATAGGAGTCTGAGCAATTCAGATTCATATTAAAATATAACCATTCATTTTTACTTAAATTAATATTAGTACGTGCTCTTTTTCTTTCTTCTTTCAATTTTACATTCATGGCGGAAAAAAAATCTTTCTGTAAGACTTATTTGTTTCAGACTTCCAATCACAATATAAAAAGCGCGACAGTTGAATTAGAGATAAAAATATAGTACTTTTTGTCCCATATTATTATTCTATAATATATAGCACAATGGACTGAAATACAGTACGATACTATATATTCGGGATGCAACCCTATATACCACAGATGCGTCTATGATCTTCTGTTATTATACTGCCTTTCTGTAAACTTTAAACAACAATGAGTGCACCCTGGAGACGGAAGAAGGCTTGTATCTAACCAGAAAAAAATCTATGCAGAAATAAAGCCTTGTCAACAAAGACGTATAAAAGAAAATATCTTAGATTGTCACTTAGAAAGATAACTGATTTTGTGTCTAACTTTTTAGTAAAATTCATTGACAAAACTGTAATATTCGTTCTATGCAGTATTATTCAATAATTACGACGAAATATTTTTACACATCCGCTTTGGTAATCACGTAATGATTTCCGTTGAATTGAAATTTGCTGGTATAGTTTTAATTGATTAATCGCAGTTATTGGCGTAATTTAAGTTCATTGGACGTTACATTTTCTTTTGGTGACACTGGAAACTGCCGCGCTATCATGAATTTTTTTATCATATTTTTTTTCAATTTGACTTCTGGCCCACCAGATGATGGTAAAGGCTTAGTGCGATAAAATCCTATTCACTCTTGCCTTGTAACCCTACATATCTTCGGTCCAAACGGTCGTGTTCTCCTTTTAACCGAGTTCCAAAAACAAGAAGGTTCTATTTTCGAAGTAAATGTTTTTCATGTACTTATGTTTATCGATTTCTTCGAAATATCCAAAGACATTTAAGTAGTAGTAAGTATATATATTTAAATCTCTTTGGAAATATCAGAACCGATTTTGTAGATTCTTGTTTGATTATATAGTGTATAAATACCTTTTATAGTGGATAGATACATTTTATACGTGGTAGAGCCATGCTGCAGTTATATTAGTAGTATAGTTGTAGCACGAATGGGTCGACCGGAGAAGGACCATGCTCTCACAGAATACCAGCGTGAAATAGTAGCTTAACGCTGCTGTGTTTCTTATGGTGAGTGTAGAGAACCGGAGAGTTGTTTTACTGGAAACGAGGCGTACCATCTTAGTCCTCGCGGGTGTCAACGCATCTGCATTTTGATTTGTAAACTAGGATAGATGTAGATATCTACGGACCGCAGCAACCACCTACCATCAGGCAGACTGTGTACTCGTTTGTCACCCTATCCTATAAAATAAAATAAAAAATATGGGTTATAGTATATAATATACTATATAGTATATAATATAGTGTAGTATATAATATACTTCAAGGGTATTCCCATGTGAATATTAAGAAAAAAAAATCATTCTTGTTGGATAAATTTTTCTTAAAATTTGTGATAAGATGAAGATTTTACTGTGTCTATTTAGACGTCTTTATTATATCCATGGCTAAAACCGACTTGCTTCTGAAATCGGGGCATTATTTTCGATACAATATGTCCGAAGTTATTATGTAGAAATTATGCCTTCTGTTTTAAATTTTTTTAAGTTAAATTATCTATACATATTTAATTTATATAGTTTTTATAAAATAGAGTGACAAACGAGCACACAGTCCACCTAATGGTAAGTGGATGCTGTGGCCCATAAACATCTACATTTATCCTCTATTAAGATTTAAAATGCAGATGCGTTGTCACCCCTGTGTGTATGGAATGCCTCGTTTCCAGTAAATAGGGTCTCCGGTTATCTAAACTCAACATACGAAGCAGAGCAGCATTAGGCTGGTCCTGCCCGGTCGAGCCGACCCATTCGTACTACAGCCATAATACAGCTTCAGCGAAGCTCTACTAAGTTAACGCATGACGCATCATTTATTTTGCGTAAGTAGTGATGAGAACCAGAGACCTATCTTGTTGGTAAAGAGGCATTCTAACTTTGTCCTAAAAAATTCGGCTGCTGGAGATGGGGTTTCCCCGTAGACTTCCTCTAAGGGGATATTGTCATAGTCGTTGGCTTGGCAACTGAGTTGGTAGTCGTAGTTTTCTTAACCGGCTTCAAAAAAAGGAGGAGGTACTCAATTCGACGGTACGTTTTATATGTGTTTTACCTCAGAACTTATTTGTAGGTGAACCGAATTTGAAGATTCGTTTGAAAGCTGATGCTTCTTATGTGGTCCCATGTAAATTTGATCAAAATCTGACCAGCAGTTTAAGAGTTATACTCAATAACGCATACTTAATTGATTTTGACTACATTGATGATGTTCGCATTTTATTTATATATTGAAGTCGGTTTCTTTATAGGATAAGGGTGACAAACGAGCACACAGTCCATCTGAAGGTAAGTGGTTGCTGTGGCCCATGGACATCTACATTTATCCTCTTTTGCGAATCAAAATGCAAATGCGTTGTCTGCCGTGGGTCTCGGGGTCTCTACTCTCACCATATGAAACACAGCGGTAGCATTAAACTGCTATTTGGTATTTTGTGAGAGCATGATACTTGCCCCGTCGAACCGACCCATTCGTGCTATAACTATACAACTATAGCTGCATTATGCTTAAACTATAATATCTTTTAATTTATCACCTGTTTATTATTAAGTTGTTACGGTGCTCATTATAGTTAGGTATAATTCTAACAAGTTCAGATATAAAGTGAAAAATTGCAAAGCAAGCATGCCTAGTTTGCAAAAAGCAACGAAGACGGCGCAGCCCATTCACACGGTTTACACAATTTCTGCATACGCGGGAATTGTCATTCACTAACTCGACGTAAGCAATGGCCGATTGCGAAAGACGATAAAAGCGACACATTCTCACGGTTATAATGTTTTATATGAATGAGCTTACCCATTGATTACTTTGGTATAAATTAACTTAAATAGAAAGAGTCATTAAAAAAACTTCAGAGTTAGTAAATAAGATATTCTTTTATAATTTTCATAAAATGAGGGTGACAGGGAGAGCTGTGGCCTGTAGACAACTACATTTACCCTCGTTTAGAAATTAAAAATTTAATCAAAATGAAGATGCGTTAACACCCCTGAGGATCAAGATGGAACACACGAAACAGCATTATTTTGCTGATGAACACTGGTATTCTGTCAGAGCACCCTACTTTGGTCGCCCCGGCCCATTCTTTTTTTTATAGAATGGGGGGTGACAAACGAGCACACGGTACACCAGATGGTAAGTGGTTGCTGTGGCCCATGGACATCTACATATATCCTCGATTACGATTCAAAATGCAGATGCGTTGTCACCCGTGAGGACTAAGATGGAATGCCTCGTTTCTAGTAAAAAGGGTTTCCGGTTATCTACACTCACCATACGAAACACAGTAGCACTAAGCTACTATTTTACGCTGGTATTCTGTGAGAGCGTGGTCCTTCCCCGGTCGAGCCGACCCATCCGTGCTACAACTATACTACTAATATAACTGCAGCATGGCTCTACTGCGTATAAAAGAATATAAGATATTATCTTGCATTTGTTAAGCGAATATTTTACCCACCCTTTAAGACATATTGCAGCGTAGCGAAAGCATTTACAGCGCATCAGTCATTTTTATCAGACCTCTTGATTACACTCATGGCTTATGAGGCATTAATGATATATCATGAATGACAGCGATTGATATGATATACGCGCATACATGCAATGTACATCGGAAGAAACATAATATCCCGTGGGCTAATAACTAGTTTCATTATAATGGGCGTTCTTTATTTTACTACTGGCAGGAGTGTATTGTTAAAGTTAGTTTACGCCTCTTGTGACGTAAATACGATTTTGTGTTGAGAATAAATCATATTGACAGTGCACTTAGTCCGATTACTGGAAATAGTTGAAAGGAGTTATTTTCCTATAATATTGTTAGTTATACAATTTAGGTTACATCATATCACTTTTATTTTAATCTGTTAATAACTTTAAACCGATTCTTGTTTAAATAATCACTTTTTACCTACACTACACTTTATACAAACACTAAAGTCTCCTACAATCTTAATACCTTATAACCGAGTGACCCGCTTGAGCCGTGACAACCGTTTTAATATTTCTTGTTTGGAGTCAAATCCGAAACTATTACAGTAGAATCTTCCAGACAATTCAATGATACAAAAACCGACATCCGATTCGCCTTTATCAAAGTTAAATTCACATTTCAAAAGAAAATTACGTTAAAACCTGCATGTCAGAGAAATACAAAAAAAATATTTCGAAGACATGTGAAGTTCGCCAACACGCATTGGGGCAGCGCGGCGGACAATTCCTTGCCCTAAAACCCTCTCAGAAATGAGGGGAGGCCTGTGCCCAGCAGTGGGACGTATATAGGCTGTAACTTTACTTTACTTTACGCATACACGCTACATATTTTATAAATAGAATTATTTTAGTAATAACTGTAGAGTCTAACCATAAATAATGTTACGGATTTTTAAAAAAAACGATGTCGTGACGGTGTAAGTGTATCCCAGTACCCCAAATATTCCGTGGGTGTGGTAAAAGGTGACAAAAGGAAACAAACGAAGAGATAGGCAGTCTTTTTCTAATACCTATAAATAAAAAAATGCGATGGCCAATTCTCCAGCCAAGCGTAGCAACAATGGGAAATATTCTTCTAAGGAAACAATCTATGGGACGTCCTACGTTCAGCAGGGGACTTGGATAGGCTGTAACGGTAACTTTTAACGGTTTATTTTACGGTTAATTGCACGACTGGTTGATTTTTGAAACTGTCATAATAAAACTTTATACGTGGTAAAGCCACGCTCTAGCTATATTAGTTGTAGCATGAATGGGTCAGTTCAACCGAAGTAGCACCATGGTCTCACAGAATACTAGCGTAAAATAGCAGCTTAAGGGCATATAAGGGCTGTGAAATTTACTACCTCAGCTCAAATTCTAATTTCGCCTCCACTTTCCCGCGCCACTAGTTCGCACACTATGCGAACTCGCTCACACACTATGCGTGTCTCGACGTCACGCGGGAACACGAGGCCAAAGCGATTTTGTTAGAGTAAAATAAACTATTATCGCACGAGCACTAAGTAGGCTATAAAGTTTTCAGTCATAATTTAATATTAACTTGTCATTATATGAACACAACATTATATGTCGCAAATTTAATTTCATTGAACATACTAACGGCATAATGAAAAATGTAAAAAAATGGTCAAATATAAAAAGTCTGACAAAAGCCGGATAGGCCTGATACCGTCTAATTTGGCCAGACACGCAATAAAAAAGCCTGACTGCGTCCGGCTTTATCCGGACGCCTAGCAACGCTACACCAAGCCAATGCCTACCGAACTTCAGTACAATGGTGATTCGCGCTTGACTAGTTTTTTGTAGCAGTAGAATTTATGCAGTGGCTTAGAATCGGTTTGCAAAATTTCTTATGGGTATGTATATGTAGGTACTTGCATAGACCTACTACCAACATAATTTCATACGTAAACGGTTGTCACATTACATACATACTCGGCGAAAACTATAAAACTCAAGCTTACTACTAAACCAACCATGGCCGGATCCTTTACTATAAGAGGAAAATTCCAGTATAAGCTGACATCTCATTGTACGTAATGCGTCTACAATTTGAGATCAGCTTATACTGGAGTTTGTAGTTTGATAATTGTGTAGCCACGTGTACTAATAATATATCTGTTACATGTTTAGGTAGATAGAAGATACTCACGTACTCACAATTTAGCTAACGCTAAACTATCAAGGTACGTCGGTAGTGAGTAGGTTCATAATGTTTATGTACTTATGTAGTAGGTAGCACTATAGTCGGATGTGTTATTTTTTTAAAAACGTTACACACTAGGATTTTCTCCTGTATCATTGAGGCAGTTTACAAATATAAATTGCACAAGGACAAACATACAAATACTTGTTCCGTGCGGAACTCACGGAGTCCAGCGCAGCAACTCATTGCTAAGCCAGCGCGCCACGGAGTAACGATAACGTAAGGATGGATAAGTAAGTTACAGTTTTATTTCTTTATAGTTAGTTCAGTTAGTATGCAAAGTTTCATGGTCTAATTTGAAGTATTTTTTGAATTCCAGCGGTTTAAAGTTCGGTTTGGAGGTAGCTTTTGATTTTTTTTTCTATCGAGAAAAATTTATGGAATCGTGTTTTCGTCTAACATAGTACTTAATATTAATCCTCAACTTCGCCACATATTTATTTCAAAACCAATGCTGTAGTATTTTTGCCATAACATAGGATCTTGCTAAACCATTTGAGTTAGTATAGGCCCTTAACAGTAAGCACAGATGTGAACAGTCTCGAAATGGCAAGGGCGACGTTATTCATTGGACGTATATTATTGGGAGCGTCATAATGATGACTACGCAGTCAGCAAGTAGTCGATATCGATAAGATTTTAGCTCTCAGCCCCCAAGCGGTCGAATTCGACCGCGGCGCTACTCCGTCAAAACCTAAGCGGTCGAATTCGACCGCGCACACCCACAGCATTTTAAACCGTTAAAACTTATATTAAGAGACTTCTTTTCTATGAAGAAGTTTGACATTACAGAATCAATATGAAATTTTCTATTCTCTAGTGCAATAAAAAGTTAAGTTATCTATTTATATATATACGTCAATTTCGTACGCCATTTTCGCGTGAATGTTATTGTGTTGATTTTTGGATTGGATTTTTGGAATATAAGTGATTGGATTTTTGGAATATAAATGGTTTTAAGTGGTGCGGGTGGGTACCGTGCATGCGACCGCTCGGGATTTGCCGGTCGCATGCGAATTCACTGCATGAGAATTTTAAGGGGTCTGAGGGGTTAATGAATGAATTTTTTAAGGTTTGAAGTTATAAAATGACAATAAAATTAATAAAATATAAGGAGTATTTTATATATAATAAAAAGTTGGTTTTTTAAAACTACCTTGGATTAGGTGGGCTGCCGGATTGCGTTATTTCGGTTTTTATTCGATCGACTGTTGGCTCTGCCTCTGCTAACGCCACAAATAAACGCAACATTTTCCCATGTTTTACTAAAATTTTGCTGAGAAATTTTTAGCGATCGTTTTTCAATTCGTTTAAAAATATAAATATATTGTATAAAACTATTTATACGGATTTTATCGCGCGTTTAACTAATTTATTTTTAATTCCCGTCGTTTCGGGTGCTTGGTCACGGAGGGTACTGAGATGTTTGACATCCCAATGTCATTGTTAGCCCGGCTACCTTCAGTTTTTTAATATAAATTTTTGGTCAGATCTACGCCGAACGTGCTTACAATATCTTGAAGTCTTGCAGTGGTATGCTTGGGTTTGGATTTAATTTTGTAATCATAAGAATCCAAGCAGATGGCAGCACCTATCCATCTTCTCTATTGAAATTAGGATGTTTTTTAATTTCAATAGGCTCGCGTATCATACTTGGTTGGAATCGGTGTTCCTTTGCGATGGTTTATAGTTTATCAAATCTGATGTAATGGTGGGGCCGATCTTGAACATGTTCACAGACTGCAGACTTCCCGGAGTGTCGGCGCTTCACGTCAGGTATGTTTTTTTCTCTTTATTTAGCTTTTAAAGAAAAGGAAACAGATAATAATGTGCTAATAAGTAGGTGTATAGAACAAAAAAAAAAGATTTATAAAAATCCGCATGAAAGAACATATAGCTGACGTGAAGCACCGACGCTCCGGGAAGTCTGCAGTCTGTGAACATGTTCAATATCCTCCCCACCATTACATCAGATTCCTCAGAGCGAATCCTTCACGGCCCTAAAATCCTCTCAAAAATAAAGAGATAGTCTGTGGTCCAGCTGTGGGGTATATTAAGTATTTAACTCCTTTTGTAATTTTAGAAAATCGACGCGATGTTATCGGAACACGTCTTGGCCCTTCACGCCAGCTCGAAAGGAAAGAGTTCTACGAAATCAGCCAAAATGAACGTTGACTTTAACTCCAGTCAGAGTGATGCAGATGTATCGCTAAGGTAATTTTAAAATCGGGTTTTACGATTGTTATAAAAAATAAAAGACGACCTATAAAGTGTTAAAAAGAAGTTATATTTTGCCGCTCTTAAAGGTGGAATTTTTTTCTTCAAATTTATATTGTACCGCCAGAGAAGTGTAAACTTTTCATAAACATAAAAACGTGCTATGAAAAGTTAACTTGAAAATATTGTATGTGGAAGATGAAGTGGAAAATGTAATGTTTAATGTTTCTTTCAATACTAATAGTTATATTTTATTTTAATTAGATTAATAATAAATAAATCACAACGCATTGTTTTGTGAGTTAATATAATACTCTAGAATGTGATAAACTTTCATTAAACCTAACCTTCTCACTGTTAAATGATATTATGTAACAAAAAACTTCACCTCAGTGTCAACTAACGGCATCTGATGGGCGGAAGATTATTAGCCCTTATTGGCGAAGATATCGCGTCGCGTACCTCAATTTTTGATTTCGGCTAAAACTTACAGCCATATTATATTACAAAGGCATCTTACAAAGGCATCTAATTAAATTTTTTTTTGTATATCTATAGGAAACAAACGAGCACAGAGTCCATCCGATGGTAAGTAGTTGCTGTGGCCCATAGACATCGACATCTATCCTCGATTACGAATCAAAATGCAGATGAGTTGTTTGTGAGGACTAAGATGATTCTCTACACTCACCATACGAAAGCATTAAGTTACTATTTTACGCTGGTACTCTGTGAGAGCGTGGCCTTCCCTGGCCGAGCCGACCCATTCTTGCTACAACTATACTACTAACATAAGTGCAGCATGGCTCTACCACGTATGATTTATGACATAATTTATTATCGATATAGACAACACAAAATGTTTTCCTGAACAATCTGAGGAGCGAATATGAAGTGGTACATCGACGGAACGGAATGTCTTGGAGAGTCAACTTCAACCCAGCGAAGATAGAACGCACGGACATTCAATCTTATAAGATTGACAAAGGGAAACTGAACAGCAGATTTGACGCAGCATCGTCCTCGTAATAACAACTTAAATTAATAAAAAAACTGCTGTTGTTAACTCGCCTGCCATGTGTGCCAACTATCGCAAGTTATTCCTCATATGAGGATATGAATCTATTAGGGCGACCTAAGTTAAGTTAAGCAGTGGACTATTATGGTAACGATGATGATGGAACCGCTCTCTGAGACCGTGGGATCTTCCGAGCACTTCCAATAGTCGACTCTTACGGCCCCCACGAATGGGACTTCTAATACATTTAATAAATAAACAATTATGTATTTTTGTAGCAAGAGACTACTACTGAAACCCGGGGAAACGATCGACGCTTTACCCTTAGTGCTACTTCGGAAGTACATCGCTTACGCAAGACGCTATGTACGTCCAAAACTGAGCACGGAAGCCGCGAAGACGTTGCAGGACTTTTATATGGAACTTCGGCACAATCACCAAGGAACGTGCAACGATGGCACTCCAATAACAACACGGCAGCTTGAGGCCAGCATACGACTCACCCAGGTAGGTTTCTTTTCTTTTCTTTGTGAATTATTTTTTCCTTCATCACCGCTAGACGAGAAAATCGTTTTTAAACGACTGTAGCCTAATTGCAGAGTGCGGACCGCGAACTCAAAAAAATCGTGGATTTAAACCCTCCATTCAACTCATGTAGTAGAAACATTTTAATCTTACCAGGGGTGGTTGAAGGGAATATTAGTAATGTTTAATAGCATTGCCAGTGACAAAAGTCTAGTGTTGAACATAGTCGCCCTCATAGATTGCCTCTCAAGGCGATATTTGCCATTGTTTCTATACTTTTTTATTAGTATTGAGTTGTTACTGTCTACCTCGTATTTTATTTCCATCGGACGCCTCTTATGACACGTACAGAATGATATAGGGGTAGTTGATTGTTTTGCGCCGTCACTGCACGGCAATTAAAGTAAATGCCTAAAATTATTGTAATGCGATATACTTAGATGAAGATCGATCCCAGATTGCGATCATTGGAACTATGCATTCTCCCAAAATCCATTATACCAGGAGGTAGCAGGCAGGAGGGCTCTTTAAAATGAACTATGTCTTCCAGTAGCAACTACATAGGAAGTGGACTTGGAGACCCGACGGTTCGACGAAAACGAGATTTACTTTGTTATGACGACCAGACGGAAACCGTTCGTTCAGCTAAGTCTCAGTGATCACGAGTGTTAAAACCGGTATGCTGAGAAGCACACCCTAACCTTAACGTTAAATTGAAGAAGTCAAGTCAAACAAACTGAACACTCAGTCCCCGTCATGTTCAAATCCAACGCCCTGAAAGCTTTTAGCTCGAATTATATGAATTATATAGTCGTTTTCAAAGCCATTCAAATTACACGTTTGTGGAAACTGTCAATGCAGTAGGAGCTAATCCAATTGCATGTAGCGAGACTCCGAAATTTCAGTATACTTTGTTAGAAGCGATTGAGAGGATCAGCAGACTCCTTACCGGAGCGAAGCGAAGTCTTTGCCGTAGATCTATTCGCTAAAAAGTCAACAGTCAATGTATCATCTGACACTATTCAGATGATACCCGGAACGTCTAAGCCAGATGGTAAAGGCCCTAGGCGATGAAATTAGCGGAGTTTCGGAAATGCAACAACACTACGGACCGATTTCCCTTCTTAGCTGCATCTAAGTGCTATTTTCGAGGCTCATTACAAACAGAATTTCAGCCTCCCAAAGAAACCGGTTTCTCAAAAGGCTTTAGTACCATAAACCACAAACAAACTTCGGCACATTGTACATAAGCTCGACGAGTACAATCTGCCAATTTGTCTTACGATAAATTACAGCGGTGTGAAGTTGACTGTCTTTTGTTATAATTATATAATGATTTTTTTAAGTACCAGAGCCACGTTGTAGCTGTGTTATAGCCGTATCAAGTACGGATCGGCTCAACCGGGGTAGGACCGGGCTCTCACGGAATACCAGAGAACTACATGGGGAACCACATATCCTTTTTACTGCCAATGACGCGTTACACCTTAGTTCCCAGAGGTGATGACACATCTACATATTGATTCTTATTGCGCAAAGATCTGGAAGTCTATTTGATATGCATCTACTTACCATCAGGTTAACTGTATGCTAAGTCCTCGCTCTTATATAGTTAAAAAAATAATCGCAAACTATGGTAAACTACTTCTTATCGTAAAGTTCAACATTAGTTACACACATAAATGAAATGTTTATTAATATTGTAAATCTACCATCAAAATGTATACTACATAATATAATAGTGTTCCAGTAATCACTAATGTTTAAATTCCAAGATTTTGGGGAAAACTGTTTACAAATATAATTCACAATTTGTAGGCTCGAGCACGAGCAGAGCTACGCGAGGAAGCGACGGCGAAAGATGCCAATGACGTTATCTGTTTAATTAAGCATAGCTTAGTTGTTACTTTTAGTGACGAGTTTGGTAACATTGAATTATCAAGATCAATAAATGGGTCCGGTATAAGTTCAAGGAGTAAGGTGAGTTGGAACTTTTTTAAATGCATCAACTAACGAGATTCATCAGACATCATACTTGCTTGAGAAGTATTTCTGGAGTCCCTCACTGAGCATCCACGCCAAAGCTATCTTATTCTTGCTGAGCGTGGGTGATCAGGTTGCCCCTGGTATTATGGGGGGGGGGATTCCGCCCGCGACTATAACTGCTCAGGACAAGCGGAGAAATAAGGCGACCCCTGTCACGCTATCCGTGAAATTCTGCAACATCAAGGGATTTCATTCAAACCTTAACGCCTAAGCAAATAAAACATAGTATAGATCTTAAAGTCTGGATAAATTGTGATTGTTCTCGTATTATAAATACTGTTTTCAATCTTCCCTTTTATTTTGTCCTATGGACGCCATTGATATCCAAAACACCTTGACTATTCACCTGGCGTAGGTGCAACCGTGGCGCCATCTAGTGTCTGTTATCTGAAATCCTTACCCGATTTAATACTAACATGTAAAAACGTTAAATTAAAATTATATGTACAAGTTATATTCATTTAAGAATGATTACAATAATGTGTAATTTAAATTTAAAACTAAAACAGATAAAACAGTGGGTCCAAGCGGGGCATAAGTGCTGTGCTCTCGTCAGCAAATAGTATTTTAGTAGAGTTTTGGAATTACGTACTAATTTATTGTGAAGCAATTACAGTATACCCCCGGTAATCCGACAAAAATTTTGCAGGACAGTGTCGGACTATCCATTTTGTCTGATTATAGAGCACTGCCTAAGACCCCTATATAGGATTCCGGGGTCCGGATCCCTATATATATACATATATATATATACTGAAGTACAAATCATACTTCATTATGTACGTCAAATTTAGTAAATTAAATAACACAATAGAGAGCTTACGTTTTATTATAAAACTAGCTTGCCAGGCAGATGTTGTTCTGCCCTTTTCGACGACGATTTGTCGTGTCCTGTTAAAAATCCTTAAATTCGCAAAAAAAAGAATTGCGGGTCACTCATGGACAAAAACAACTGTCCTATCTCTCAAGTTGGACCAAACTACACACGGTGTGCAAATTTGATTAAAATCGGTTAAGTACTTTAGGAGTCCATCGCGGACAAACAACGTGACACGTAATTTATATATATTAAGATATATATATTTAGATATATATATTAAGATTAACGCCATTAAAGCTATAGAACCTTGAAAAAATATGCAATAACTTTACGTTAGGACTAAAATAATCAAAAATTACGGTTCAATCAATTTAGGAAGCATCAATTTAAAAGCGTTATCAAGAAGCAATAACGTTTTTTGGGAAAAATTACGATCTTTCAACCATTTTCAGAATCAAATTTTTCTATCAGAATCAAAACAATACCCTACGCGTCGAGCACAACAGTGATGGGGCGTACAAGTAGTAACTTGTTCAATCATGCATAGCGAAGATTGTCAAAAAAATTCAATAATAAATAATAGACTATGTTTGATCACAGGGGGTGCCGGATTACCGGGGGTCCTCTGTAATTATATTTATATGATATAGTGGTTCACCTGCGGTAGCTCAGGCGCTAAGCTATCGCTGTAAATTTCACGGTACGCGAGCAACCCGGGTTTCGCCGGCACCAATGAAATTGATAATTGCAATTTTAAGTGTTCGGTTACCACGTGGTTGGTGGTAAAGGAAAACGTGAGGAAACATATATGTCTGAAAAGTTAGAAAAAAATATTTCAAGGGCATGTTAAGTTCGCCAACATGAATTGAGGCACCGAGGCGGACATTTCCTTGTCCT
This sequence comes from Parnassius honrathi, assembly GCA_018247895.1. NCBI lineage: Eukaryota > Metazoa > Arthropoda > Insecta > Lepidoptera > Papilionidae > Parnassius > Parnassius honrathi. Next base: position 19,999 of record DWHP01000119.1, read on the forward strand.
AAAACCTTCTCAGAAATGAGAGGCCTGGGCCCAGCAGTGGGACCTATATAGGCTGTAACTTTATATAACACACTAGCTTTTTAAGCTGCTTCGCTCGCGTGGGCTTCAATTTAGTAACATCATTCAATGCTGTTCCATGCCAAATTTAGTAAAATTTTACCACCTAGAGTCACTCGGTATCTGTATCTCTCTCTGCTTGTAACAGATTTTTTTTGAATTCTCAAGTTAAATTGATATTTGGCATAGATATAACATATATTTTTCAGAATAGCATTAATATTATATTTATAGAAACACTTACTATGTTTTTTAATGGGTGTATCTTCGATGTATCCATAAGGAACGTATATTTTTTTGTTTTACCTTGGAATCAAAATTGCGTTAGTTAGTTACTTTATTCTCATTCTTTCACACTTAAATTTAATGTTATTTTAATAAAATAATAATCCATATTAACCCGCGTAAAAGAACATATCGCTGATATGAAGCACCGACACATATGTTCAGTATCATCCCAACAACTATCAGATATAATAGACCACAAGTCCTCGTAAAAGAACAGCGGTTCCTATTTGGATCAGTTTGATTACATTTTACAAGTAAAATAAAATAAAGTAAAATCTGCTTTCTTTGATCATTAAAGTATTTTTCCGCAAGAGCTTGTTCGTTTACATATTATGCTGATGTGAGCCATGAAACCAGGACTGATATCTTAAATGCCAAACTGATTTATAAGTCTCTCCTGTGCGCAGGGCTCCTCATTACCTATAGTGTTTTGTGGGAGAACATGCCGCAATGCTTCGAATGCGTATTAACGGTTTTCGCATTTCCATGAATTTTTTAACTAATCCAAATTTTCCCACAAAGTTATTCTTCACCACTTTACCGGACACGTAAGTCAGCACGTAAAATTTCCTATAAAATTTATTTTGTAATACACGTCATACAAGAATCGTACACGTTTTGCTCCCGTGTCATGATGAAAGCTCTCGTATGATGCTGGTGGCTCAGGACCGTGTTTTGTGACGTTCGTTGGGGGAGGCCTATATTCAGTGGACTTGAAAGTGAATGGTTGTTGATGATTATTGTTGAAATATATTGAAGATATTGAAATTTTAATTATAAATTTGTAAACACTAGGAACAGACACAAACTAACAGTACCAGTTACGACTCCACTGAATCAGTTATTCATTCTTGTGGCTTTTACAACAAAATCCCAGAAGATTTGCAAATTTGACCAGCACAAAGTTCAAAAACTTTATCAAACTAAGTTTGTACAAAAAGGGTTATTATAATATTATGAAATTTATGGAGGATAATAAGTAATAATTCATTGGAAAAGTGATCGCTACCAAGCTATTTCTGATTTGTTTTGTGTTGTTAATTGTGTAACATAACATACATGATTGTAAACTGTTATTTTAAAAAAATGTTCCAATGGGTTCCTTGTTGGTTTTTTCCGAACCAGTAGTAAATAATTAAAAAGTGACTTTCAATAAGTATTATCCATAATTTATATTGAATTAAGATTGTGTTTCAAATACATCATATTGTTCAATCATATTGATACAACATATTGTTTCAGTTGAAAAAGTTTTTGGACGCACTGACAAGACGTTCCCATCAACTGGGTAAAGACATATTCACAAGACAAGAGATGATTCAAATACATAAGGCCGCGGGTGTAGCGGGGGATCCTAATGAATTGATTGAAGCCATGCATCTACATTCTTACCTACTGCTTAAAGGCTCTAATACATACCAATTAATTGCTATTTAGGTTGTTCGTTATTTAATGTGTTAAATAAATAAATAATTATTAATACCTTTTTTTATTTATGCAGGAAATAAAGTAAATGGGGGTCTACACTCTATTCTGAAAAGACAGAATGTGTCAAAAAAGGCACGTATGCCAATTCACAATGCTGTATTAGTCCCTACTTTAACGTATGGTAGTGAAAGTTCGGTGTGTCAGAAGAAGCACGAGAGTAGAATAAATGCGGTATAAATGCGGTCGCTAAGGAGTATGTTAGGGCTGAATCTGAGTGACAGGGTGAGAAACTGTGTGATAAGAGTGTGGTTTGCAGGATGCTGCGGTGACCAGGATTAAGAAAAGAATGCTTCGGTGGTTTGGTCATGTAGAAAGAATGAATGAGGAAAGACTGACAAAGCAAAATATATTTTGCAGAAGTGAATGGAAGAGTCGGAAAGGGACGTCCTAGGCGAAAGTTTGTCGACAAAATTGGCGATATATTAAAAATGGGCCAAATTAAGAGTACCCTTAACCGACGAGCATGTATGCGGAGGTATACGGATGTGGAAGAGGCGAGAGAGGTATGTCAGGATCCTGCTAAATGGAAGTCTGTAGTCTCTGCCTAGCCCTCTGGTTGACAGGAGTGAGTGTTTATGTATTATGTATGTTTTATTTACTTTATTTGTCGACTACTATTTGTTGTACATATACTTACGACGCTGTCTACTGCGTAGTGATAGTTTTTGAAATGTTTTGGAAATCTCCCTGGTCAATGACAACTATAGTATTATCACAAAGTACTTTCTTATCATTCGTAAAAAATCCACTTCTGGGAATGTGCCGTCGTTTCCATTTTAGGTGAGAATTTGCCGCAGTCGCCAGGCTCAGCAGACGGATTGGCAAGCGCAATATTATACTTCTTGCACATTAGACTGCTACCCTTCACAAGTTCGAATATTTTACATCTACCATAACTGAAGGTAAACCACCATCTTTAGGAGATCATGAGGTCCTCCCATATTCCCTGTAACGCGTTTTTAACACTCACATTTACCGCGCTACACCATAGCCCAATCACAACTTTAACTTATTTTTGGAGCTTAGCAGCAAAAACTGGAAAAGTTATCATCGCTGTGACGTGTTCTTATTTAATGACTACATAGACAGATATGTATATAAATATGGTGTTCCATCTGAATCAAAGGGTGCCAATGCATTTTGAGACCTTATTTCATCAAATTATTAATAATTGTTTCTATAATGATTAAAAAAAACCGCCCCAGTGCGAATCGGACGCGCGCATGAAGCTTCCGTACCATCGTACAAGGTTTTATATTATGTAGGTAGAATATATCAATACAAACTGAGCATTTCAAGCGTTTACTTGTTGCTATTATTAAGATCGAGCCAAAAAGCCAAAAAAAAAACATGTTACTATAAGGGAGCCCTCTTTAATTTTTACTTTATTTTATTATTTGTTGTTATAGCGGCGGTATTTAAATGCTTTAAAAAAAAATTTTATTTAATGTAAGCCGGTTGTGATTTACTCCCCACGCGCATATCTCATAATACCTACTATTATGCATGTTTGAAAATTAGTACTAAAATAGCAAAGGATAATTATAAATTTTACGCCTTGTCTTTACTGTATACCTATCAGTAAATTGGAATTGAGTTACAAAACATAACTCAAAGCAGTGATATGAAAATTAATTTCCTGAAATTCAAGAATTAGTGCAAATTTTTATCGCCATTATTTCTCATGAGAAAAGTAGCAGTATATAACATATTACCGTTAAAGCCTGGTAAAGTCCGCTGCTGAATATTGATTGCCTCATGGGCAGGTGTACTTACCATAGTTACCACGTTCGGAAGCGGGTGGGCAACCGCGGATTTTTTTTTCAGTGGATAGCCCATCGCCTGATTTGTTTCCCTCTATTACCTCTTATGACACTTCGCCTACCGGTACGAACTACATGGCCGACCCATTGCCACTCTAGCTTACTAATCCGTTGGACACTATGTCGGTTACTCTGGTTCTACTGCAGATATATCCTCATTTCTAAATTTACCACGCATTAACTTTAAAGTTTATCAGGCAGAGAAAACCCGAGCATAGCCCTCTCCATAGCTTGCTGAGCTACCTAGAGCCTCATATGGCCAGCAATGGGGGACCAAATCTCAGATCCATAACTCATCGCTGGCAACACGCAATGGTTTGTACAATCGCGCTTTCTATAACGCTATAAGTCGTCAAGTCTACGTGCGAGACGACTCGTAATGATTCTGAAAGTTGAAGTTGCGTAAGTCTCGCCGCCATGCAATTGGAGATCTGTCTGTTCAGTTGCCTGTATGCTGTTAAATCTGCTGAAGACTGCAGCTTCATTTCCCGTCTAACGTACTTCCCATTTAACGTCTTAATAGTGTGATCGGAATTTCTGTGTTCTGTGATGGGTCTTGCGGAGCTTAGCTCCGACCGCATGGACAGTTTCCACGAGCTTGTCATTCATTCAAAAATCAAGGCTGCAGAATTTTAGAAGAAACAAAACTTGAATAGATATTATATAAATGAAAAAGATTCTAAATACATTTCTTTTTAACTAGTCAAAGATATTTGATAAATAGGAATAAGTATTTTTAATAAATACTGTTTTTAAAAACCAATGGTTATGTTTTTACACGTAACATTAGTA
>DWHP01000120.1:0-24419 GCA_018247895.1 Parnassius honrathi
AAGAGCCTAGTAAATCGGCTTTCTCCTTTGCGGTGTGGGCCAGTGAGTCGTCCTCCCTGTGCAGAGATGGAAGAGATACATACACTCACATCCCCGCATTAGACATTAAAAAGATGCTAAACGACAAACCCCCCATGTCGTGGAGTGGGAACTTAGTAACCGTGGCTTAGTCATTCACGGTGAATTAAGTGGAACCTACATAGCTTGCATAGCACTTCAAATGTGTGTTAGACAGACTGCGTCGAAAGGTGCGTCCTCTCTCCCCATTTCGAACTTTAGTTACCCCTTACTACGAATCGTAAGGTAAAAGGAGTGTCGGTACGGCGATGCGTCATTCACCCTATTCCCCGCGACACTGGCGGGGTCGCACTGATGATGTGGTGGTCGTGCCGCTAGGGAAGAGGAGTGTCGATAGCCCTTTTAGTGTAGATAGGCCTTTGGGATATTAGTGTTTATACAACGGAAAGGATACTTTATTCCATAGACATAGAAACAGATCCACAGAAAACTCGTGTAGAACTTCTGTTAATGAGCAAATCCGTGCACTAGCACGATTACAGACAATAATCGACGCTCTCTCTTAATATCTAACTTATCTTTCAGATTCTCAATGACAATAAGTCTAAAATTCTTAAACTGGGCAAAAAGTTCTAACCTAATATAATGAGGAAATAAAATAATGAATGATTTATTCGTCACAGACAAATCACAATAATGAAATCACAACTACAAAGCAAACAAAAAAAACATTATACACAAATACATTAAGTAGCAGCAACGAATACTCAGTATGATGCCGTAGATGCGTTGCCTCGGCCACAGCGCTGTTATTCTATCGGTGCCTTAAATCACCAGGGCACTTATCGGACGTATTTCTGTTACCATAAAAAAAAAACAACTTACTTGCTTAGAATCGTGTATGTTGTCCAGCTGAGCCCTGACTATAGACTGATGGCCTTGCTCTGTCTCCACCCAGTACAAATGACTGCCGTCGTACGAAACGCCGTGAGCCTATATTCATAGATAATACCAATAATGTTTTTATTATTTCGGTATAATAAAAGAGAAAAAAAAGTAAAGATTTCACCAGAGCCGTCATAATCCAGATAAGTGCTCGATTTAATATTTAACAGTACTCGTGCAAACCGAATAGAATCACCGTCAGCGCTAACCAAATTGTCAATTGTAATATTAAGTGCTGATTTCCCACCTGCTCGATGTTGAAGGAAAACATCGTAAGGAAACCTGCATGTTCGCAGAAGGAAAATTATTCAAAGACACCTCAAGTCCTATAACACGCACTGAAATAGCGCGTCGGACTCTTCCCTGATCCAGAAAGCTTCCAGTAAAGTAATTAGATTTGTGCATCAACAGTGAAACCCGCGTAAAGCACAGGCCTCCTCCTATTTCTAAAAGGATTTTGAGCAATTAATGCGTATTTCTCAGAGCCTGGTGAATGTTTATCTTATTAGTACCGGCGGGGATCGAACTCGGATTAAGCGTACTGTATAATTTACAGCGAGCTAGCCCTGAGCTATAGCAGTTGTGGAACGTGTGAATTTTATGACAAGCGGAAATTTAAGACCACTAAGTAAAATATGAGAGCCGTGGTAGCTCAGATGGCTAATGCTCGCTGTAATATAACAGAACGCGAGTAACCCGGATTCGATCCCCGTCGGCACTAATGAAATTGTTAAATGCAATTTTAAGTGCTGATTTACCACGTGCTCAGCGGTGAAGGAAAACATCGTGAGGAAACCTGCATATCTGAGAAATAAAGAAAAAAAATATTTCGAAGACATGTGAAGTTCGCCAACACGCATTCAAACCCTAAAACCCACTCAGAAATAAGGGAAGGCCTGTGCTCAGCAGTGGGCGTATATAGGCTGTAACTTTACTTTACTTTTTTATTGCCAGCTCAGCTTACAAATACGTTGAGATATGTTGGTTACTTCTATGGATGCTTGGTTACACTGCTGGTTGTTACGGATTCTACACACAGAGAAATTCTTAATATAGCACTTCCCATTGCTCGCTGAACAACCTTAGGCCCGTGTACATTTTGGGAAGTGGCAAGTGTGAGTGGCAGGTACAACCGACAAATGACAAGTGCTTAGTGCGAACTTTATTCATACTTATCACTTGTCACTACCTGTTCACACGCCTAGAGGAAAACTATATTGTATGGCGGTTAATTTTGTCAACACCACCAATTACATGCTCCACATGTTAAAGCAGAAAAGTGTTATACTTAAAACCAAAAACGACGCGTACCTCATTTTTCTATAATTACATAATCCTAGGGCATCAACCTGTTAGATTAAATTTATTAATTAACCAGCAAAAGAGTGTCATAGTGCTCCTGAGTTTACTCCTTAAAAAGATCTTTAATCAGTTTTTTATATACAAAGAATTCGATTACGAGACTGGTTTATTTCTTTCCTTGCCAGTATGGGTCACAGCGGCTGGAAAATTAAGTACACATTAAGGAAAAAATATATACGTGGCTGATTCAGTATTACCATAACAAAGACGTGACGATAGCTTTAAATGTTTGCGACACGCCCCCCACTGCTAAAGCATGCCGAAAGAATGCTTTTTTGTTACTCCTAAGGTCTCCGTAAGACGTATGAGTTTGAATATTCATTTTAGCTTTGAAAATTAAAACGGTAGTATTTACTTTTATATTGACAGCTATTAATAATAAAACTCTTACGAAACCTTTTTAAGACATCCTTTAACCTGAAACCTAATATAAATTGTGATATTTAACTGACGTTGGCGTTTTGGGGTATGATGACCCGCACTTTAAATTTCAATGGATCCGTTTATTGACAAGTCTGTCCTCTAGCTAAACCAGGTCGGACTTTTTTGTTAATTAGGATTACCAATGATTGACACCGTACGTTATATAGATCTTTAAAGAAAATTTACGGTTGTCTTATTTGTAAATGTACAATCACATAAAGGTTTCACTATACAATATAGTACTATTTTTTTGGCTTTCAATGATATATAGAAAATTGGCATATAGTAACATAGTCTTTCTCTGTAATTTTGTAACATGGGTTAAGTTACACAGCACTGGATTTTAATATGTAACAAAAAAGTCGAGAGACTGGTGGTAACAGTCTTATGTGTATAGAAAGCCTTACTATTTCAATTCGCATGCTGTCTTGTAAGTTTTCAACTTGGGGGTCGGCATAACTCCAGTTTTTTAGCTGCGCCATTCGGCCTACAACGTCGATAACACTGGGGGTGGTCAGCGCTGGGATACCTGCTTGGAAATGGTAGTGATGTGTGAGGGAATTCCGTTCCGCGCATTGAAAATGTCTTACTGCCATTGGATTGGTCGTTTGTTTTGTTAATGTTTTTAATTAGTTCCATTATAAACTTTCTGGGTTTCTATTTCACATTATTTAATTATTTTAAATTGAGTTGATTTTCTGCAATATTTTATATGTACATAATATTTTATAAATAAATACTTCACATAAAATAGAAAAGACATATTTTTATTGAATATATGTAGTTTGTGACGTAATACTTATTGAAACTCATTTTTATTTACCGCTGCTTAGGTACTTCCGGTCCTGGGAAGAATCAGCAAGGCCAGCGGAATTATTTTGAAATTTTAGAGTAACTTTAGTAACGATATTATATACACAATTATTTATATAAATTACTAGCAACGCGTCACTGCTCCGCACGAGTGATTTTCGGATCTCGAAAACATCGCCACCTACCGGGTCCAAATGTGAATCCAAGCCATCCACCCTCTTAAGCGCCGCACAAAAAAAAATCATCAAAACCGTACGAGCCGTTTTCGACTTTAACGGGACTATCGGACATTAATTGATTTTTAATTTTTATATATAGAGATATAAGAAACATCCTGGTAGTGATCACCTTATTTCCCGTGGTGATTTAATTCATGAATTCCTATATTATAATACCGAATCATTTTCATATAGTTTTTGTCTAATAAAGCTTTCGAACTTGTTGATGCGTAAACGTGGAACATTTCCCAGGATTTTGTTAAAGCATACAAATTGCCCCATAAATGAATTACTAATTCTGTAAAGTCGATTAACTGGCATACCAAGCTTGTATATCAAAGTTATTCATGTTTTTAGGCTGATTCATGTCTCTTAAGACTTTATGTTATATAAATTATTAATACGCTTACTGGCCTCTTTTGCACTAGAACTAATATAGTGTTCTTGTGTCGATCGCGTTTATCCATAGTGAAATTCCATAAGACACTTTTTAAAAGCTTTTACACGCCACTTACCATTCCTTTAGCCTAGCATCTACAACAAATTCTGCTGCCTCTTGCCAGACATGAGGTATTCATGCTATAAGCAGTGTTGCCAACCTCAAATAACTAAAAACAACAACTCGCCTAAAAAAAACAGTAGAAAGCAGTGGGTAAAAAAAAGGCAGATTTCATAATTTTGCTCATATAATTAAATAATAAATAATTTTCTTAGTTACTAGAACTCACAAACATTGGTATATTTGTAATCACAACAACAAAAAACAAAAATCACAGTAAAATTATTTTTCAGTTTCATTTTCAATTGCCTCATTTTCAATATTTTCACACTCATTTTTATTTTTAAAATCATACATATTTTTGTTAAATTTCTTCATGTACCTTTCTGTGGTTTCAAATGAATAGCAATCGGTTATTTCGGATTTAGCGTGTAATACTCCTAAAAATATGATTGTCAAACACATATAATGTGGTCGGGAATTCCCTCGAATCCCGACTAAAGAAGATACTGCCATCTAGTATCATTGCGTTTTATTATATAGTGGTTATCAAAAAATGTTTGCATAGCAGTGTAATAGGTGGCGCTGAACGCTAGTTGAAAAACAGTAGAAAATAGGAATGAAATAGAAAACATTGAAATCAATGTGAAAACAGCAAATCTACTGTTAAAACAGTAGGGTTGGTAACAGTGTCTACAAGCAAAGTCAAGCACAAAATAACGACCAGGTTGCTCCATGTATGCATGCACACACACAAACACACACACATACACACACACACACACACACACACACACACACACACACACACACACATACACGATACAGCTCTAGAGCTTAGAGCAGAAACCACTGTATTGTGTATAATTATGTAATGACTATTTGGTTAAATAAACATATTTATATTTCTATTCTATTACATTATGACCGATCTAGCTGTTTCAACATTAGTAAAACATCTAATCTACGTAGGTCACTCAATAAGTTTTGAAATGCTCGAAATTTAAAAATGGAACGCACCTGTGTTATGTTTCTAAGAAGCAAATTTATTAAGAAACAGAACTCCATAAGCCAATTGCTCAACATTAAAAAAAAACAAAGTTCTACTAATTTTCCTGCAATGCTTCCCGCGCTTTCATTTAAAACGATGGAACTTAACTGTGAACATTTGCGCGCTATGATCTATTACGATTTTTAATTTCGTTTAACCGAACAATTACGCAAGCACGCACGTACGAACGCACGCACGCACGCGCGTACCCACGCCTGCACCCACGCAGGCACGCATTTACGCCCGCACCCACGCACGCACGCAGGCGCGCGCACACACACACACACACACACACACACACACACACACACACACACGTAAAAATAAACCCCCATAGGCCAATTGCTCAATATTAAAAAAAACCAAGTTCTCTTATTCTCCCGCAATGCTTCCCGTGCTTTTCATTTAAAATGATGGACCTTAACCGTGAACATTTGTGCGCTATGATCTATTATGATTTTGAATTTGCTTTAACTGAACAATTAACTTTACAACGGTTACATTCAGCATTAGGGGACTCAGCTCCATCACACGCAACAATTTTTAGGTGGTTTGCTGAATTTAAGAGAGGTAAAATTAACCTTAAAGATGACCAAAGAACCGGGGCCCGAACAGTAACGGCAGAAAATGTATGGACTATTGAAATGTTGGTGCGAGAAGACCCAAGAATCATATATACAGACATAGAAAAGATTGTAGGCATTAGTTTGGGGATCATTGATACCATCCTACATCAACATCTTGGAGTGAGGAAGCTTTGTTGTCGATGAATCCCTCGTTTGCTCTCCTATAGTGAGAAACAGACTCGTGTGGATTGGTGGTGAATGCATGCAGGCGGTGTGACGTCTTACATACAGTTTTTTTTAAGAATATGGGCGACAAACAAGCACACAGTCCACCTAACGGTAAGTGGATGCTGTAGCCCATGGACATCTACATCTGTTCTCTATCAGAATGCAGATGTTTTATCATCCATTAGGACTAAGATGAAATGGTTTGGCTCAGTGAAAAGGGTCTTCGGTTCTCTACACTCACCGTACGAAACACAACAGCATTAGGGTGCTTCTTCGGTCGAGATAGCCCATTCTTGCTGCTACAATAATATAGCTGAGAATAGCTCTGCCACGTATAGTTTAACATTGTATTACTACAGTTTTCGAAATGCACACGTGATGCGATTCCACTGTTCCTACCTGGCCCACTAGGAATTGCTATTGGAAAGCTTAAATAACACATTTACCCCTGTTATTTATAACTGTGTTTCTGGGTTATTTAAGTTTTAAAATTAATTTAAAACTAAATCATCAGTTACTATTTACTGACATAGTTATTGGTTTGTCTGTCTTAGTAACAACTGGTATCAGTTTGTAATGTCAAAATAACAGATTTTTACTAAATGCATATGATTTGATGAGTTACAATAAAAAAAAATTAATTTTTGACTGTCTGTCTGTCTGTTTGTTCCTAATCTCCAAAATAGCTAAACCGATTTTGACAGGACATTCACTGGCAGACAGCTGATACTATAAGGAGTAACTTAGGCTACTTTTATTTTGGAAAAAGATATAGGGTTCCGCACAAAAACATTAAAAGCGTCCAGTCCAATCGTAATAAATTTCACGCCAATTAAGTCGCGGGATAACTAGTATAAGATAAATTAATTGTTAATAATTTTTTGTCAAATTGTTTTTTTTAATCGTTGCCTAAACTGGCATGTTGACTGAGTGCATAAGACTTTATGATTTAAAAGCATTAAAAAAGTGAAAAATATAACACAAGAAATTCTGAAACATTATGTATAAAAAAATCGAATTAAAATAGTAATAAAATGTTAGTACTTCCCTATAGGTCACAGAAAACGCCGATGTCATTGAACATGCGTGCTCTGTTCCACAGATGAAAAACTTAACCGGCTGTTGATCACCAAAAATAGAATTCTACGGACACACGCGTGGAATTTGAGCGAAATGTCAGTATTTCGAATTCACCGCCGTCTTGTTTATTTTTTATTACTATCTGTAGCTTTTAGTACAGGACTTCACCGCAGGGGGCGCTACTGCGACGACATTTTTTTGAAGATGTCGTGTCGTCAGGTAAGTAATTTAGCTTTGGATTAATTTATTGGCGCCCCTTTTGTTTCATCATTGTAGTGATGTAATCTTGAAATTTATTAGAGGTTTGCATTGTAAGCTTAACGTACGTTTTTTTATTAACAAACGGGTCTACATCTTGTGCAGTAAAAGTAATATAGCGTGTTAATTTATTAAAAAATTAAATGGAGATCCTTTGGTTCTTTGTATTCATTTTAATTTCTGCGCTGTGTCATAATTTTTATCATAAATCAACATTTATTTTACATTTTATTGATAAAATATAAAAAATATTTAATAGACATATTTAATACTTTTTATTAGGTTCGGAAAAAAGTTTTTTCGTATTTTATATACAAATCAAGACATTTTTTTTCAAAGTTTAATTACATTTAATTATTATATATTATTCAACAACATAAATATTGTTGAATGGCATATGTGCCATTTTGTTCGATAACTTGAAAACGATCTGTAGGTATTGACATAATCCCGTTGCTGTAGAAATCTTGGGATTTTTGATTAAAAAAATACGACAAGTAATTTTGACAGTCCTCTCTTGATGTTAACCTAACACCACCCAAAGAATTCTGAGCAGACCGAAACAGGTGAAAATCTGAGGGTGCAAGGACGGGACTATATGGTGGATGTATTAACACTTCCCAACCAAGCTCTCAATTTTTGCTGAATGGCCAAAATATGCATGGTCTGGCATTATCATGTGAAAGAATACTTCTTTTCTGTTGATGAATTCCGGCCTTTTTTTTTCAATTTCTTTGCTTGAATCTCATTAGTTGTTAACAGTAGATATTTGAATTGATGGTTTTGCCCGGCGGGAAAAGTTCAATAAACGATACCCTTTCAATACCACAATACACCTTATTGCCTGTTAATCCGGGTTTAGCTACAGTCGTGGAGCTTGACTACCTTTTTACTATGATCTTTACGCACGTTCTTGTCACAGGTGATATACTTTTCATCAACAGTGATCAATCTTTTAAAAAAAGGTTCGGTTTCATCAAGTTTCAATGGAGAATTGCAAATGAGTACACGATTCATAAGTTTTCTTTCAGTGAGTTCGTGTGGTACTCAACTATCAAGCTTTTTTGTATAGCCAGACTTTTTCAAATGGATCAAAACTGTTTTGTAGCAAATCCTCAATTCCTCGGTTATCGTAACTACTAATATCGGATTTGCTCCACTTCTTCGAAAATAGAATCGACTTTATCCGTATGACTTCTTTGACATCCAAATTCCCGAACTGAAAACGCTTGAACCAACTTTGTGCTACTCTTGATGCATTAGGTCTATAAACGCAACTTGAGTCGTATTTTTCTCTTTTTTTTGTAATAAAACTTAACAATTTATCGAATTTCTTCGTTAGATTCAATCATTTAGGCGGACAGAAAAACAATTGAAAAATGGCGGGAAAGTGTTTTTTTTTTACTTTTTTTAAATCTCTTCTTTTATAATATTAAAACCAGCCAGATACAAACAGTACAACCAAAGAGATTTTTCAACAAAATACGAAGAAACTTTTTCCCCGAATTATTATTTTTTGACCGTAACATTGTTCTATATTCTTTGTAATTAAGTTTATTTTATCCTAACGATGAACAGAAATACCCAAAAAATTCTCACAACTTTAGCTATTATCAAAGTTACAGGTTACGTAGTAACTATTTCTAGCCTGTGGTAATAAATAATAAAATGATGAAGTATAGAGGTAAGGAGTACAGACTCCGTACATGTTAAAAAGTGTCCATAGAAAACCGTTAAATAGGGGTGGCGCCACTATAGCTATGGGGTAAATTTTAAAGAACGCGCCGAAAAGTATTAATGGGATAGACGTAAAAAAATATAAATAGAACGTTTTTCGAGGTTATATTTACTAAATAAAATTGTTTTAGATTTTAGAACTACTGAGCAGTTTAGCAGCACACTTCATACCGTCGACAACTGCTAAGTTCATTTCATACCATGTAGCTATTCCAGCGCTGTTGTGGAGAGTTTTTGAACAGCTATTTATTGCTTACAGATGGACACTTTTTTTACTATTCTCCTATGAGAGATTGTTCTCTTTACCTCTACACTCCATAAATAAAATAATAAAATAATTTATTTTTCCTCACAAAATTTAAATTAATTAATTAGTTGATTGGGATTTCCATTCAAGCAAGTAATGCGTACATTTTTTAACTTTAAAAACCAAAAATGACAAAAACTAATTACTCTATTTTAGCAACCAAAATTTACTAAAATTACAAAAGTATATATGTGCGTGTGTGTGTGTACGTATGTGCGTGTGCGTGTGCGTGTGCGTGTGCGTGCGCATGCGCGTTCACGTGGGGTTATGGACTTACTAGAGATTCAGCCTATATACGTCACACTCCTGGGCACAGGCCTCTGCTCATTTCTGAGAGGGTTTTAGGGCAAGGAATTGTGCGCCACGCTGCCCCAATGCGTGTTGGCGAACTTCACATGTCCTCGAAATGTTTTTTTTCTTATTTCTCAGACATGCAGGTTTCCTAACGATGTTTTCCTTCACCGCCGAGCACGTGGTAAATATGGACTTACTAGTCTGTAGTCAAATATTTTTTAATATCTCAGACATGCCGGTTTACTTACCGTAAAGGAAATTATCGCCGAGCAAGTGGTTAACCAGCACTTAAAATATTAATTAATAATTTCTTCGCTGCCTTCGAGACTTTACTCGGTTCGTTCGCGTACTATAAAGCTTTAGAACTTATTTTTATCCCCTAATTAAGAATGAGTCCCTTAACTATTACTGCTCAGTGAAACGGCTACTTTCTTTTGTTATATAATGTATATCAGTCTCGCAAAAACTCTGAAAAGGCTGAACCGCTTTTAATGAAAGTTTTTGTGTGTGTTTGTGTAGGTCCGTGGATAGTTTAGATTTGCAATCAGACCCTGGTAGGTAGGCGCTGTTGTGGAGATCCAAAAATCACCCGGGCAAGCCGGGGCGTATTGCTGGTTACACAATAGGTTGGAAAAAGTCTAGTCGTATTATGTTTGAATAAAATTAAAGAAAAATATTTTTGGTTGTACTGTTTGCATCTGGCTGGTTTTAATGTCAATACATACAGGACATTAAGAAAAAGAAAAAGTAAAAAACACTTCCCCGCCATTTTTTAACTGTTCTTCTGTCAGCAAAATGAGTGAATCTAACGAATAAATTCGATACATGTGAAGTTTTTTTTATAGAATAGGGTGACATTCGAGCACACAGTCCACCTGATGGTAAGTGGTTACTGCGGCCCATAGACATCTATCCTCGATAACGAATCAAAATGCAGATGGGTTGTCACCCGTGAGGACTATGTTTGAATGCCTAGTTTCCAGTAAAAAGGATCTCCGGTTCTCTACATCACCATACGAAACACAGTAGAATTAAGCTACTATTTTACGCTAGTATTCAATAAGTCGAATTTTCCCACTTTATTACAAAAATGGGAAATTGCGACACAAAGCACGAAAAGACATTGTGACTTTATAGACCTAATGCAGTGTCAGTAAGAGTAGCACAAAGTTGGTTCAAGCATTTTCAGCCAGGTAATTTTGATGTCAAAGATTTAGGTTGCTCTGGTCGCCCCCATACGGATAAAGTTGATGCCATTTTCGAAAAAGTGAAGCAAAATTGACATATTAGTAGTTACAACGTAGCCGAGGATTTGAGGATTGACCACAAAATCGTTTTGACCCGTTTGATAAAGTTTGCCTTTACAAAAAAGCTGGTATTTGGGTACCATACAAGCTCACTGAAAGATATCTAATGAATCTCGTACTCATTTGCGATTATCTATTGAAACGTAATGAAACTTTACCATTTTGGAAAAGATTGATCATTGGTGATGAAAAGTGGAAATATACGACAAGAAAGTATAAAAAGAATGTGGTCAAAGGGCAATCAAGCTTCACAGACTGGTGCGAAACACGGATTAACACCAATAAGGTGATGGTGTGTGTATGGTGGGATTGGAAAGGCATTGTTTATTATGAGCTTTTACAGCTGGGCAAAACCATCGATTCGGATCTCTACTGCCAACAGCTAATGAGACTCAAGCAAAGAAATTGAGAAAAGACGGCCGGAATCAATCAACAGAAAAGGAGCGGTCTTTCATTATGATAACGACAGTTCACTCACATCTTTGGCCACTCAGCAAAAATTGAGAGAGCTTGGTTGGGAAGTGTTAATGTATCGATAATATAGTTCTGACCTTGCATCCTTAGAGTTCACATGTTTCAGTCTCTTCATAATTCCTTGGGTAGTGTTAGGTTAACATCAAGGGAGGAATGTCAAAACTACTTATCGCATTTTTTTGATCAAAAAACCCAAGATTTTGACAGCAACGAGATTATGTCACTACTTATGAGATGGCAACAAGTTATCGAACAAAACGGCACATATATATTATAATTAAATGTAATTAAACTTTGAAAATAAAATGTCTCTAATTTGCATATAAAATACGAAACTTTTTCCCCGACCTTTTATATAATGGATGTTGGTATATCTATTTGATTAATGGATTTTGACACCTTTTGACCGATGAATACGCAAGTTGGCACATACGTGTATATTTCCGTGAAGAAGGTTTTTATGCTATCTACTTTGTTGTAAATTATGGTTGTGCTGCTGTATATCAATTATTTTACTGTTCAACCGAACGCCATGAAAATTGGTGGCAGGACGTCTGCAGGATTTTGCTACTTCTTTATAAATTCAATGCTGAATCTTCAAGTTGGAATGATCAGTTGAACTGACCGTGTGTGGCGACCATAAAAGTGTGTATAAGTATATAAGAATGTAGTAACTGATATTTTTACAGCACAGCTGGATTTAATTGCGCAGAGTCGATATCCCGAAACTGTAATTTGCTTCCTATGACCAGCATGTGGAATTTGGCTGTTTGATCATTTATCGGTTGCAAAAGCTTAGTTTTTCAGTTGAGAAGGTGTCATGCGAATTTGGTATTAAGCGAAGAAACCGTACGTCACTTTCTCACCCGTGTCTCGTGTGTACTGTACTGTCTAAGTGGAAATATTGTCATTTTTATCAAATAAATTTAACAATGTTTGTCGACATAATAACCATCACACTAAAGCAATAGAATGAGCTCAACGACAGTGAACATAATAAAATAACTATTATAAGTGAAGATAGCTTGGGGCCAATATGCCACCCCTGTACCGCATAATGTGCCACTACAGTCGATGAGTGTTTGTTTAGAGTACATTTTATATCAAACAGTACAATCTGTCAACGATGCTACGTAAGCTAGAATAATATATATAAGTCCCTGCGTACACTACAATTTTATTAATTGTAAAGCTTATTACTTATATGTAGAACCAAGATCATAGATGACTATCAGCTGGTTTGGCAGACGACATTTCGCCTTTTCCGGTGGGTGGTACGATGAGTTTTGCTCCGAATTTACCCCGAACTTTTTACAGTGGTAACTACAAATTTTTTTAATGTTGTCATTTTGTTTTTTGGCATTAAATTAATATCTACAGTGAATGTAAGTCATTTTGGTCAAAAAGTATAGAATTTATTAATTGCTTGACTACAGCGCCATCTATTGAACCTATACATAACTAAAAATTATCGTTTTACCAAAAGAAATATATTGTGCGAATATGAACTTGGTCGATTCAAATCGTTTAGATGTCACACGATAGCTAATAGTTGCACCAACGATTGTAGTACCAGATAAAGATTTTGTTTCAAAAGCTGCAGTTACTTCGCGTATGTCAGTTTAAGACAGCTTTTTTACTGTTTTGATGTATTGTATTGCTTGTGTCAGTGTAGTGTCCTGCTTAGTCTTACGAGAAGGATATTGTAGGGAAACACAGTTGTTAGTACGATGGACTGCAAGGAAATTATATTTGTTTCCGCTTATATGCATACAAATTTGAACAGAACTCAAATAAAACTATCGATTAAATGTTAAATAAACTTTCGTTTTGGAAGTTTTCTTTATCATATGAAATAAGAAAATCAGAAAACCAGTCAGTGTGTAGACCAATTGGACAAGATATGTTTAGTATTAGATGTCTGTATCGTATAAAGAACAAAAAAGATGATAAGTATTTTTAAATTGGGCAAAGAAGTGAAGATTTAAACATTTAAAAATAATTTGAATTAAAAAATAATTAAAAATTAATAAAATATTTTATCAGACTAAAAATTTAAAAAGCATGTCCACAATATAACTTTCATCCCACCCCTCGTAACCGCGAGGAGGGGTCACGAAACCGCAATGTTGTGACCCGAGCTTCCCAATTATGTGATTATTTATGTGTGACACGTCATTTAACCGTGCTATACACTCTTAACACTTGTTTTATCACCCATTTACTGAGACCCCTCAGCTTATTCTTACAAAGTATGTTCTTTTCCAGTTTCTGAACAATTCTAGAGTTGGGGCGGTTCTGTTCAATTTGGTTTGATAATAACTGTCTCAGTAACCAGATGTGTTGACAGGTTAACACAGTGTTGTGTAGAATTGTCACGATGATAGTTATGTATACGAGGTCTACAAATGTGCATCAAATCAACATACAATAGACACAATTTACAAATAAAAAAATGCTC
The DNA here is from genome assembly GCA_018247895.1 of Parnassius honrathi. NCBI lineage: Eukaryota > Metazoa > Arthropoda > Insecta > Lepidoptera > Papilionidae > Parnassius > Parnassius honrathi. The sequence goes on from DWHP01000120.1 coordinate 14,042, forward strand.
AAAACTCGATCCATGTTGTAATCTGTTTATTTATTCGGTGAAGGGGTATACACAATCCTTTTCATTTCATGCCCACCTTCTTATCACGCCATTACTGTTACTGTTACAGTTTATTAAAGTCCACTGCTGAACATAGCTTAGAAGATATGTTATGTTACGCCTTGTTGGGTATCGGTTGCTTAGGACCGTATTTTGGGGCAAACTATGAGAAAGGCCCCAGCAGTAGACTTGTGTTAGGTTGAAATTATCAAAATGCCATGTGATGACAGCCTAAATGAATATGTAGTTAGATTTTTTTATTATATATACGTGATATAGCCATACCGTAGCTACGTTATGGTTGTAACAGGACTGGGTTGTCTCGACCGGGGTAGAACAGCTTCTTAATGTTGTTATGTTTTAAGAGACATGGTGTTGAGTGCAGAAAACCGGAGAACTTTATTCCTGAAACCGAGGCGTTCCGTCTTAATCCTCGGGGGTGACAACGTACTCGTATTTGTTGATGTCTATGGGCCGCAGCATTCACTTAGCATCGGTTAAAAATCTTGCGAATTCTAATCACTAACTTCTATTATTCTATGGAGGTCAGTGCTTTTGACAGATGCCAGACACTGTTTGCGCAAGTTGTAGAATATCCAGATAAGCGACGGGGTGCAGCGTCTAAGGTGCGACACATCTGGTACTAAGATCATCATAGTCTGCCAAGAGTGACGACTAAGGCAAATCTTTCCTACGACCGGGGGGGAGGGGATCATGTCCAACAGTGGACATTAAGACTTTAAGAACAATAATAATAAATAATTAACTTGCCAAGAGGAGTAACAGCCATGGTAGTATCAAATAAATTGTTTATTGTAATTTTACCTGCCGATTTACCACGTGCTCGGTGGTGAAGGAAAATATCGTGGAGAAATCTGCATGTATGAGAATCGCCAACCATTGGGGAAGCGCTGCGGACATATCCTTGCTCTAAGTTCTTTCAGAAAGGAGAGGAGGCTTATGTCCAGCTGTGGCATGTATATAGGCTGTATCTTTATGTCACTTTTGCTTTGAGGTGGCGAAGTACGATTAAATAATATTTATTACTACTAATAACTTATTATTATTTAGTTATCATAGAATACTAGCCTTTTATAATTATATGGATATTGTCAATATAATGATCCGCACTATAATAGGACAGTCCTGTGGCATGCATTGGACTGTTTAAGATGGATGAAGAATAATATTAGTATTATTATTAAAAAGTTGACTGTTTAAAAAATCTCTTATCTCCATCCCATTTACTGTGAGCTAATTCTTCCGCTGCGCTAAACTCTGATTGACAGAAGTTTTTTTGCCGAAGTGGGGTCCGCGGCCACGCGACCAAATTAACTTTGTGTAATCCCGTTCTCCGATAGTTGGCTATCTGGCGGTGCAGTCAGTAAAGAGGGTACGTTTTTATAATGGTTAATTCGGATTAGATAATGTCCCACGGGTGGTCACCGTTTAGGGGTGGCTTTAGGGTTGTCAAAAATAGTTAAAATTGCTCATGATGTTTGAATTTGAACTTACTCAAGTTTGAAAATGAAGTTCAGTCTTCAAAACATTTGTCTTCTACTGAGTATAACACGAAACCTGAATTCGTTAGTTAAATAAAAGAAATAAGATTTTAGTTTCTAAATTTGCTTTGTCTTTATTAACGTCTGCCTAAAATAAATAAAAATCGTTAACACCCATATTACATCGCTTACTTATAGAAAAATTATTAAATTGAATCTATGTATGAGTTATAATACCTTTGCGTTAAATGTTTTCAGTAACAACCCTTGATATGTGTAACTGCCGGGTGGTTGCGCCCCATTGCGAGTTGCGACCCGGCGACAGGTTGAGTGCGTCGTGTTTGTATTAGAGAGCTATTGAGATAGACGTGTGTTTATTGCTTTAACATTTAGTTCCTATTCTTGGAAACTAACCAATGCAATAAATCTTGTAATAATAATTATACTGAACACGTTTATAAACAGGTGGAGCTGCTTAATTACTTCATGTCTTCAAATAACGTGCTTGATGTGAGCTTCACGTAAAATAGTGTAAAGATTTGCTACAATATCTGGTAGCAGAGCTACAATACAGCTTGTTCTTAGCAATGGGACGAATAAGTAATTCCTATACCTTTTGAAAAACTTTAAAAATAAGAGTGTGGAATGTCATTATTATTTATTACTACTGTGCGTTATATTATTAGATTATAGGAAAACTGAAATAGGAGATGGACAGCAGCATCTTCCTGATAACATCATTATACGTATATATAACATCATTATACGTATATATAACCTCATTATACGTATATATAACCTCATTTTACGAGGGCGACACTGAAATTTTTTAGAACCGGTCACTTGTAAACGGTGTAATAAAAAAAAAGTTAAAATTTTGAATATGAAACTCTTTGCCAATATTATTGTGTATGTATTTTATTAATTTGTCATTTGCTTACGATTTGGCGGCAAATTGAAAATTATCTGTCTCACGTCAAAGAGAAAATTTTCGTACAACGATTTTTATGATTTTTGATGTCATTTACGTTAACAAGAAATCTATGATAGATTTCGATTGGCATTTCACGATGAAGCCCCATCTTGTGCCACTGTTTACAACTGGTTTAATGAGTTTAAGCGTGGTCGCACTAAACTCACGCATGCGTGAGGGACGGCCTTCTACGGCGACGACTGAAGATAATATCAGTGTTGTGCGGTGTATGATAGAGACTGACAAAAGAGTGACTTATCAACAAATTCGGACAAGGCATCGGTATGAATCAAGTGCTTAAAATCCTCCATGAACATTTAGCGGTCAGGAAGCTTTGTGCCCGGTGGATATCTCATAATTTGACAGAGGCCCAAAAACTCCGTCGTGTTGATTGGTGTCATGAAATGGTTCAAAGATTCAACGGAGGTGTCTCAAATGCTGTATTTGACGTACTTACGGGTGACGAAAGCTGGATTTATTGTTATGATCCTGAAACTAAGAGACAGTCTGCTGTCTGGGTGTTTTCTTCCGAGGAGTTACCAACTAAAGTGAAGAGAGGCCGAAGTGTGGAAAAAAAGATGGTAGCCTCGTTCTTCGGAAGGACAGGTCATTACGCAACAATTGTTTGCCACTTGTCTTGGAAAAAGTTCGGGAGCAACGATCTCGCAGTAGGATCCTCCTTCACCACGACAACGCCTCGTCGCACACCGTCAATATCAAAACAATCGATTACTTGGCGACGTCAGACGTGGAATCACCCGCCCCTACAGCTCCGACTTCGCATCTTGCGTTTTTAATTTATTTCAGAAAATAAAATAAAAACTTCGAGGAAAACGTTTTATGGACACCGAGGAAACAGTGGCTGCGATTCAAAATGCCGTCGAAGAGACCTCTAAGCACGAGTGGGCAAAGTGCTTTTCTCAGTGGTTTCATCGGATACAGCGATGTATTGATGTCAATGGACACTATTTTGAAAAGATATAATAAAACTAATAACTTGCTAGTTTATAAAGTTTATGATTTTCTAACAACATTCAGTGTCATCCTCATATGTAAACACAAGGTCAATGACAAGAGTATCCGTTGGCTAAGTGGACGTACCGGAGTTCTAATTAGCATTAGGTATATATTTAATATTAAAAACTACGTTATACTTTTACTATAGTTGCACAATTACTTGTGTAACTAAAAAATCCACTGTTAAGTCATCAAGAGATCATTGTCATCATCATGATCACTAGACACAGTTTACTAAGCAATTTTAAAGAAGAGTTTCGATTACAACTCAGTATTACATAACACAGAATTGTAATTCACAAAACAAACTTTCGGCCGGGGGATTACGCCCGCGTTTGCGTGTCGAGTGGTGCCTTATTCAATGCCAGAGTAGAAGCATGTTTGCAAATTAATCTAGGGTGAAAAGCCGTTTTCAGCGTCTTGAGAATATATTTTTCTATTTATTTTATTTATAACATAATCTTTTTACATATTAACTCATTGATTCCTTGGCCCCGAGCTAGTATAACTGTGTTTCAGGAACCAGTCAGTCAAAAGGTGATTTTATAAATGATTATAAATTTGTTTAAATTCAATTATGTATATTGCCCGGCGTGACCTAGGACACAGAAGGCGTCCGGAGGCGGGAGAGGAGACCGGGGGAAACCAGGAGCTGGGTAGCCGCGTCTTCTAACAACAAATAGAAAAAAAAACTGCAGGTGCCATCCCACCTCCCAACCGTAGCAACTGTGGCAAATATTCCTCTTATCTATAATCTATGAGGAAAGCTATAATAATCTAACAAATTTGATGTTTTTTTACGTTTCAATTTAAACAATATTACTAACATAAAAATTATTTTGTCTAGATGGAAAACCTTTTGAAAGTTTTCTGTCATTATAATTTGACTTTCGAACTACAGGTAAGTTATGGTACCCATGGTCCATGAGAAAACAACTACTTAGGTACGTAATTTTCTTCGAGCTTCTGCGAGCGATGCTTTTTGCCACGCAAATGATTTCTTTTGTAAGAATCAACCACAAACTACACATAAACTAGGCATCAGAGCAATCATCACCAATTATCATATAAACATTTATTACTCATAAAAGTTTTTAATCCTTAATATTTTGTTAATATCTATGTCATCATCGCCATCACAAGTCCACTGCTGAACATAGTCCTGGTAAAGATTCACGAAATCGATGTATGTGATGTGTAGTCCTAGTCCATTGCCGGACATTTCTCTCGCCCATGGAGGATTTGCCATAATAGCAACATTTGGCGTGTTCAAATTTAAATTCTAATATTCAAAACGGATATGCACAAGAAGTGAATCACGCATGAACGTATTTTGTTTTTAATGTCATGAAAAGATCATTGGTTAATCGATATATTACTCGAAGCGTGATTTAAATTAATCCGACGAAACGGGCGCCATGATTGCATGATCACATTATTAAGTCTTCACGAGGCAACAGTGGCTTTTTAGGCGTATCTTATCTTTTCAGACCGTAATTAAGGCCAAATCACACGAACCGCACGGGGATAATCTTGCGGCATGAATAAGGCTGGAGGACACAAAGAACTCGCAGAGGCTCCTTGACATACCTACACAGTTGATGTATTAATAAAACGACTGTTGATTTTGTTTCCCACCTAGACAGCGCTATTTTTAATCAATAAAAGATAATAACTCATAGGAAACACTAACATTATCATCATCATCACTGCTAGTCATAGGCCTCGCTCGTTGGTGATTGCGATACCAGACGTCTCGCACCTTTGTAAACAGCCTGTTTATACCGCTATCCTTCTGGCATTTCTCGTAGTCGCTCTTTACAACACAGTGGGTGTTGTAAAGAGCGACTACGGGCGATGCATTAATAACAAATATAGGCCACGCCCATAAAATGCATCATATGACGGATATCTGCCACGCTTCACTGGCGGTTAGGCAACCGCAGTCTTTTATTGTATAGAGTGCCATTTTCTGTTTCATTTTAGCTTTGCCTCTCTTTATAAGACAAGACGTTGTGCAAAAGCACAATGACTAAATTACTTTTAAAACCAGCCAAATGCGATCAAGTGTCATAAAGTACGTAATGACAGACCATAAACCACTGACCTCTATATATATACAAGTACGCTGGACTGGCTATATAATACAAAACGTCTGTGCCAATTTGAAGCGCCACTATAAGTCGTCTAAACTAAAATTGACATAATATGCCAGTCTGTTGTCGTATTTAAATTGTCTTATTTAAAAAATCGGAATTTTGAAACTAAAAACGATTGTATTTTATTCTGTTTGATTGTGTATAATTTTAGTTACATAAGAATTATGTTTAATAAGGCCTATGTTCAGCAGTGGACTTGTGAAAGGCTGTAATGATGATGATGATGATGAAAGGAAAGTGGTATAACATTCCACAAGTAACTGAATTTGCAGCTTATATTAATCAAATTAAAACTATTTGACAATACGTATATGTAATCAAAATTTGTTATTAATCTTAATATCATAATTACCGACAGGTTTGGCTGTATATTACTGATTTTTGATAAACAATAAAATTAAATAGGGTTGTCGAGCTCCTTGTCTATAATACTTATCGATGTTTTTTCTAACCCATATTTGTTAACAAACAAAGTCGCCAATAACAGATAATTATCAAATGTTTATTAATTAAAGGGTTTCCAACTGAACCTAGACCAAAATTATGGCGTAATAGCATAAATATTGTAAATTAGCCTGTGAAACAAAATGATCATCTTTGTTCTAACTGTTTTATTAGACATGAGAACCGCACTACTTTGAAAAAGTGCAGTATACCGACAATATTTTCTGGTAGTACCAGTACCAGTAAGTATAAAATTATTAGAATATTTACTACTTCTTCACCGTCGAGCACGTGGTAAATCAGCACTTAAATTGCAATTAACAATTTCATTGGTGCCGGCGGGGATCGAACCCGGTTTGCTCGCGTACTGTGAAATTTACTATTGATATTATTAATATATTTTATTGTTATCAGAATACTCCATAATATAATTAAAAAAACAGTTAATATTTCATTTTATACATTAGTACAAAGTAGAAGTAGTGTAGTGATGGTATAAGAATATCCACTACCCCATATCATTCCGTGGGTGTCTTGAGGTGGCCAATCTGCCTGCCTAGTGCGGCGACTGTGGCAATATCTCCCCTAGGAGTCAATCTGTAGGGAAAGTAAGTGTTCGGCAGTGAACATTTATTGGCTGAAGTGGAATAGTACAAATCAGCATTGTAAGAACTATTTTTTTATATTATATAATATGTGTACACATTTTGTTTTATTTTATAATAAATTTTTTTCGAAACAACTTTGTGATAATTAGTTCTTTGCATGCAAGGTGTGGTTGAAAAAAAAGGTGTTTGATTATTAAAATATGTGTATTTAAAAAAGTACAGTGCATTCACTCGCTCTCAGTTATACTTCTTCACTTCAAGTCCTTGGACCACTAGTGACCCTGAGGTCACCCAAGGTAGTCATACAATTTGCTAACATATAAAAAGTGTATAACTTTTAGGAGAAGATGATTGGTGTGTAGATAACAGATACTGCCGATACAGTTTACATTACAAGGTGTAGCTACATTAAAAATGAGGCGCTCAATAATGCCAAACATTAATTTATGCATGTTTTTCATTTTATACTTTGATAAGATCGATTTCTTAATAAAAAGAAATATATTTAAAAAAAATATGTTTTTTCTCCGTACGCGCGTCAACAAGATTCTCTAAAAGAAAAAACGATCTAAAAGATTCTCTGAAAAGCCATGTGCCTTTAACCATATTGTGAATTGAATTTTAGAATTTAATACAGTTAAGGTTAATTCATTAATTCATTCCAGTCTATAAAAGTCTACAGCTGAACATATGCCTCCCCAAAGATTGTCCGTCATGACGCAGGTGGTTTAACAACCGCAGGTTTTTTATTTTGAACCGACTTCAAGAAAAGGAGAAGGTTCTCAATTCGACTGTACTTTTTCTGTGTCTTAAAGAACAGAATTTATTTTAGGTGTACCGAATTTGATGATTCTTCTTTTTATTTGAAAGCTGGTGCGTATAGAGCGCTGGGTTCTGCATCTGCAGGCTTACAAGTACAAGGTCGTTTACCGCCCAGGCAAAGAAAATATCGCCGACCCTATCTCCCGACTTTGTGAATTGATTCTTCCGGTACCATTCGATAATGAAAACTATATAAATGCAGTAGTAGAATACAGTTGGCCAATAGCAGTAGCACTTAATGAAATCGTTTAGTCGAATAGCTAGTAGATCAGGCAAGAAAATTGCAGCACTAAAAAATGGAATATTCGACAACAAGTGGGATGAATGTGTAAATTCCTATAAAGTTTTCCAATCGGAGATTTGTTTCCACGGAAACATAGCCCTAAGAGGAAGTAAACTTATTATTCCCAAACAGCTACATGAGCGAGTACTCGAGGCCGCCCATCAAGGACATCCTGGCATTGTTGCCATGAAAACTCGCCTCAGAACCAAGGTTTGGTGGCCAAAAATTGATAGAGATGCTGAAAATAGAGTCAAAGCTTGCAAAGGGTGCACACTCGTTTCGGCACCCAACCCGCTTCATCCGACAAATAGACGAGAACTACCAGTAGAGCCTTGGATTGACGTGGCAGTAGATTTCTTAGGATCCCTACCATCAAATGATTATTTAGTTGTCCTAGTCGATTACTACAGTCGCTACAAGGAGGTGAAAATATTGAGGAATATTACGGCTATAGAAATTATTAAGATAGTCAAATAAATATTTTCCCGACTGGGGTACCCTGCAACATTAACATGTGATAATGGTAACCAGTTTACCAGCGAGAACTTCAGAGGATTCTGCAAAGAGTGTGGCATTGTAATGTACAACACAATTCCTTATTGGCCACAGATGAACGGTGAAGTCGAGCGCCAAAATAGAGACGTGCTTAAGCGGCTCAAAATTAGCCAGTTAGAAAAAAATGAGTGGAAAGATGACCTTTTATCTTATTATGTACAATAGCACCCCTCATACGATTACCGGAAAAATTCCCGCTGAACTTTTCTTTCGGACACCGTTAGGGAAAAAATTCCTATGGCAGCAGACATTGAACATAAAGTTATAGATTCGGACGTCAGAGACAGGGATAAAGAAAAAAAAGAAAAGGGAAAGGAATATGCGGATAGGAAGAGGAAAGCAGTAGATAGTTATTTTGAAATCGGAGAAAAGGTATATGTAAAAAATATGACTAATGAAAACAAATTAACTCCTAATTTTAAACCAGAGATTCATACAGTAACAGATGTAAACGGGGGAGATATTAGAGTAAGGAATGATTCAACGGGAAAAGAATATCGCAGAAATGTTGTTCATCTTAAAAGAGTATAAAACGGTGAGTGCGAAATTATTGATCAGAGTGCAGAAAGTGAAACGGATCCAGAGGGCAACCAACACGGAGAATGATTTTTATTATTTGTATGAATCATCAATTTAATTAATGTTTAAATCTGATTAAAACACTTGTCAAGGTAATGTTAACAGTTGCTTTATTTTAACAAGGAAGGGATGTGTATACGGGTAGTAGGGGTAATTCAATAGACTAGTATATATTCAGCGATCTATGGGGGAGGTCATTCGGCAGTCAACGGCCGTGGCGTGCGGACGTATTCGGTGTGTCTGAACTAACGGAGTGATAAAGTGCAAACTACACCTTAGTGTCAGTGTGATCGAGCATTCTACATGTAGTTTACAAGTTAAATCTCATTGTTAAAGTTAATAAAAGTGTTAAAGTTAATTGTTTTAGTATGGCCCTTAGCAAACCACGAAAAATAAAGGATAACTCTCGGACGATTCACGAAGAATGGGAACCAAAATACTTTTTCACCGAGAGCAAAACCCGCAAACCGGTGTGTCTCATTTGCTCAGCAACAGTAGCTGTTACTAAAAATATAATTTAGAGCGGCATTTCAAACAAAACCATGCGAAATTAGAAAAAGAGTATCCAGTGGGGTCAGCTTTAAGGACAGATTTTATAAAGAAAAAAAAGAAAGAGCTATTTTCACACCAAAATATTTTTGTAAAACAACATGACGCATTGGAAGCCAAGGTCAAAACGTCGTATGAAATATCTTTACTCTTGGCTAAAAAGAAAAAGCCGTTTACTGATGGGGACATTATAAAACAGAGTTTGACAATTTTTGCGCAGATAATCACAGATGTTCATTACAATATATTGTTTCGCTATAAGTACGTAGGATTTATATATAAATATACTTTTTAGTCTTGGACATTATGGAGTGACCTGAAGGTGAATGCTAAATTAAAATACCGATTATGACGAGATTAAAAAAAACTTATTGAAAATGAAATAAAGTTGAACCTCATCACCTGCCAAGCGTGGAAGCTTTAGTAAATATCCCTCTATCATCATTGTATGAGGAGACTGTTCAACAGTAGACTGTTAATAGTCTGTAATAGATATATTCGTATTTATAAGTACTTCGTATGAATGGAAAAAACTAAATTAACAACATGAAGCTTTGAATATTCTAATAATTGGCTTTCTTTCACAGGGTGCTGTCAGATCAATTAGTTTTTGATATCTTGGAAATTATTATTTATTATTAGTGATATTATATCAAAATGACAACAAATTGAACATAGTATATTAAGTACATTTAAGAGCACATAATGTGCAAATATATTTAATCTTTAATTACTGTATGAAATTTTTTACAGCATTAGTTGAAAACAGAGCACACAGTCCATCTGATAGTAAGTGGATGCTGTGGTCCGTAGCCATTCATATGTATCTTCAATTAAGGATCAAAATG
>DWHP01000121.1:0-24400 GCA_018247895.1 Parnassius honrathi
CTTGTGGAACACCAGCATTAGTAGGCTTGTAATCGGAGCTTGCACCGTCTACAACGACCTTGATGCTCCGATCTGCATGAAAGCTGTTGATCCAATTGCACAATTTCTCTGGAAGCCCATAGGAAGGGACCTTCGAAAGAAGCGCTTTGTGTCAAATCCGATGGAAGACCTTCGCAATGTCCAAACTAACGCCCAATGCCTCCCCATTGGACTCTACTGCCGCCGCCCATCTACCATGTTAAAGGGGGCGGGATGGGGGAAATGGGGTCTCTGGTCACCTACACTCACCAGACGAAACGCGGAAACAGAACTTCAACTTCACTCCGGTATTATGTGAGGTCGTAGTACCACACCGGTTTGAGCCGGCCCATACGTGCAACAGCAAAGCTGCCGTGTGGCTCTACCACTGTTAAGCCTGCCGAAGGAATACGAAGGTCACAAGTAGACCATTTTTCGCCGAACAATAAAAATTTAAGCTTATAAAATTATAAAATATAATTTAAAAAACGCTGAAGAACGGTATTTCGTTATAAATGGTATAAATTAAAAGTTGTTACTTTTGTACAATTATTTTCATAAAAAACTTCCATTAAGTCTGCATTAGTGCGTTAAAGTTACCTTTATTAACAAATGTTTGTAATTTCGCAAGGCTTTTGTTAGCTTAATGTTGTTTGTATAATGTACAATTAAACAAAAGCATTTCGGACTTTGTCCTTTACATTGTTGTATATTCATGCCATATAAGAGCACAGCGATAAAGAGTTTATAAAACAGACGAGCTTCTTTATAATTTGCTAAATTTTGCACGAATGCGAAGTGGAGAGATTGGACTTTATTTTGTTTGTTGTTCTGATGTAGAGACTCAATTATTATATTTTAATCCAATTGAACACTCAGTACATGACGAAATACTATTAAGAAAAATCAAATTAAAAAACTTCACATATAAAGCAAAGAACCTGTTTAAAACTGTTTACAAATTTGAAAAGTACGTATGGGTAATCGAATCGTGAGAGTAAATGCGCAAGATATTTCTAGAACCGTACATACACGCAGTGCGTCGTACTGATTAACAGGCACATAATCAGGATAAGTAGATTCAGCGGAGTCTATTTCTCCGTACAATCTCTTCCGATGATGCTTCGTTTAGAGGCAACTCGTGTCGTATTGACAGTGGTGTGTTTTTACCAGAGTAGTACTGTTGAGGGTAATGGTGGCAGTAATTGTGCCCTCAATTGTGGGTGGGAGGGAAGTGCTCTTTGCGAGTGAATCTTACCTTATAACAATTAATATTTTTAACCTGTGTTTATATCTAATAAAAAAATTGTGTGTGCCTGTGGCCCATAGTTATTAAAATCAACAAACGAGCACACAGTCCACCTGATGTTAAGTGGATGCTGTGGCCCATAGACATCTACATTTTTATCATAATTAGAATACACATGCGTTATCACCCCTGAGCACTAAGACGGAATGCCTCGATTCTAGTAAAAAGTGTCTCCGGTTCTCTACACTCACTACACGAAACACAGCAGCATTGCCCTGCTATTTTACGCTGGTATTCTATGACAGAATGCTGGTATTCTCACCCTGCCCTGGTCGAGCCGACCCATTCGTGCTACAACTACCTATAATACTGCAGCTGTACGTGACTCTACCACATAAAAAAAACATAATATCTAATAAGAATCAAAATGCAAATTATCACCTCTGAGGACTAAGATGGAATGTTTCGTATTCAGTAATGGATTACTCATTACACTAATCTTACGAAACACAGCAGCGTCGAGCTATTATTTCACGCTGGTATTCTGTGACAGCGTGGTACTTTTCTGGTCAAACTGACCAGGAAACGTGCTACAAGCAAAATCTAACTGCAGCTTGGCTCTATCACGTGTACAATTCATCACCAAACGAAACCAGAAGTTATAGCTTATAAAGCAGACACGCTCACTACAACGAGCCAAGTAGTTGTCGAGTTGAGGATAAAATTATTCACAAAAATATTCGTTTTAGAGAATCAACTAAGGCACTTCATCTAATTTGCATTTTATATAAACGTATTTTTTCATTTATTTAACATTTTAATTAATTAGCAAACCTATTAAGCATGCGCTGTACTTAATCAAGCAAATTGGATATCATGTTGGAATTTTGCTGTTGGTACATTTGTTTTCATAAAGTTTTTAATCTTCACTTAAAACGCCGATTCAAAATCTTCTAAGTGCTTTTACTAGGCAGATAATAAAATATTTTTAATTACATTAATCCTTAGGACACCCACGGTGACATAACGCCGCCGTGACACGGTAGATATATAATATAAAGAAGATTTTCTGACTCAATAATACAAAGGTTTTTTTTTCTTTTTCGTAAGAGAAAGCTCTGCTGCCCTTCTCCTGATTTATTTTATGCGTGTGAAAGAACCAGGATAAGCGTGTCGGGATCAATAAATATTCAGGATAAATAAAATATAAATACGATAGTCGTTAGCTGTCTTCTGTATTGGTATGGTGAGTAAAGAGGACCGCTTACAAACTCATACATAGGGTAATTATAATATTAAGGAATTTTTGGATGACAATCACACTTGGGAAAGGTGATCGCTACCAAGCTATTCCTAATTTGTTTTGTGTTTTCAATTGTGTAACATTAAGATGATTGTAAGCCGATTGTTTTTCAAAAAAAAATACGTGTGGAACTCGAGGACTGCCGCGGTAAAGCTATGCATAGCGTTTTTATCAACTTATGCAATTATAATTATTTATTTACTATATTATTGTTTAAAATATTTTTATTATCTTACAATACATGCAACTAGTGTACACGCATACGTCTAGTAGCACGCACACAAACATCGTGCCGAAGTCTGCCGAACTTAAACGACGTTAGACGGTGTTAGGTTTTAGAGCATTAGGTTTATTTCGTTACGAAATTTCTGGATTCGGTCGCTGCGCTCAAAGCCTGCGATAAAAGCTATGCAATAGCTCAATAATTTTGTATATTTCTAACTGTATTTAAAGAATGTGTGCAAGATGTCTGAATTCTGAGCGCGCGAAGATTTATCAATAATCTAAGTACTTACTTTTATCTGTTGCTATAACTTAATCAACCTTTTTTTCAACTTTAATTCATCAGTCTTTGCAGGATCACTAAAGTCCAACGCAAAACTAAATTAAGGTAACTATGAACAATCCGAGATTGTAATATAAAATAAACTAATTAGTAGTATCCCTCAAATGTACATTGTAGCCTTGTCAAAAACGTATTCGAAACGGATTAATAATTTATTTAGTATAGTATCCGGTATTCAACTATCACTTACAACGTGTTGTCGGCTGTGGAATCCAAGCTGATCGGGCAAGAACGGGAAGTGGCGCGTGTAACAAAACGTGAGGAGTGAACTTGTACCGTTTAGCGTGGGATCGATTTTCGTATGTAGGGCGATGTTACGTACGCGCGACGTCAGCGAAGGTCCGCGTGACCCCGGCGCGAGGGGTCGCAATTAACCACCCGCGGTCAATCACCCCGCCGGTTGTACATACGAGTCGGAGTTTCCTCGCAGTCTCCGAGATGTTTCGGCTGGCGCAGACAGACCCAGCTCCGCCACGTATTTCCTGGTTGCGGCTATCGATAAGTTTGCTTCGTTAATGAGACGTAACGCCCAAATTGAAATATTTAGAGTTATCTCCGATCGATGATCACGCTAGGTTTCTTAAACGGTCGTAGATTGTATGAAGCGTAAAAGTACAACCGAGTCGGAACTCTTGAAGATTATTAACATTGATAGCAGGAGGACTGGTTCTATCGCAATTAGGCAATCACGAATTTAAATGTTATTTGATTTGTTAGGAATGGAGCAATGCTGCGCGAGCAATCGTAGTAAGCACACTTATCACTACTGTAACAGTAAATAAACTTGTCTGAATATCAATTTAGTATAAGGGTGACAAACAATCACACCGTCCATCTGATGGTAAGTGAATATTGCGGCCCATACACATCTATATCTATCCCCGATTATGAATCAAAATGTAGATGCGTTGTCACCCCCGAGCGAAGATGGAATGCCTCGTTTCCAGTAAAATAAAAGAAAAACAGAGCAGCAGCACTAAGTTGCTATTTGAGGCTTGTATACAATATATTTTGTTTTATCCAATTTCGTAAATGTTTTTGCTCTAATTGGGTTAGTCTTCGTTGCGATTGAAGGTGTATGTTTGTTAAGACGACGTTATTAAAACTTTGCGAAAATCAGAGCTTATCGAATAAAAATATGGTAATTTCAAAAACAGTACTGTAGCCTTACAATAATAATATTGTGATTTCCTATGTTTGCGCATTTAAATATCTTATTTTATATGCCCAACGTTTCGATTTCAACAGCACCCATGGTCACGGGGGGACTGAGGTGTTCGAAGTCGCTATGTCATAGTTAACCGCGACTACCTTCAATTTAAAATTAAAATTCGGAAGAAGTCATTTAGTAAGTTAATATACACCATGAAATCCGTAAAAACTAATTTAATTTGAATAATAATGTTGGTTTAATTTCGTGTCTACGATGTAAAATTCAAGTTTGCTAAACTCTGGCAAATGGTTGTGAATGCGAGGTAGGTAAAGTATCTCATGGACTTCTCGGGTCATCTCGTAAGTCTCCCGCGATGCGCGGCTCCCAGTAATGTCTCGCCGGGGAGCGGGTGGCGTGATGGACTGCCACCGGAGCCCCGGCGTTGTCCGGTCCCTGGCTTTGCGAAAATTATGTGCGCCATCCACGAGTCCTTTAACGCAGATAGTAATGCCTCCATTTCGGTTTTGTAACGGTTGGGGTCGGGTGATATATTCATTGGAGTTGTTATTTTTGTATAGAATAAGGGTGACAAACTGGCACAGAGTGCATATGATGGTAAGTGGATGCTGTGGCCCACAGACATATACATCTCTCCTGGATTGAGAACCAAAATGCAGATGCGTCGTCACCGCTGAGGACTAAGATGGTATTCCTAGTTTCCAGTAAAAGGGGTATCCAGTTCTCTACATATGTGATATATACATATCTACATACTATGGTAAGCCATAGGAAACGCAGGAGCACATTAAGCTGCCATTTTGGTGTTATTAAATATTTGTAAGTCTATGTAGACTTTCTTAGTTAACGTAAAAATTAATTAATCCTACGCCAAAATTGTTTAAGACGTTAAAAATATGAGCCTTAACATCACAGTAAAATGTACAATAATCAAGAATGCGTGTAAAAACAACTTGTGGTTGTGCGGACACGACGCGTTTCTTCAGCAGCAGATTACCAATTCGAATTCAGCCGATGATCAAGTTCGATATACATGCCATTGTTTGTTTCTTCACCTTGTCGTCGATGGATAATAAATAAGTGCATTTTAAAACAAACCCGAGTTGCATTGCTCAGCGATAAAGGAATAAATTAATAACGTTATGTTTTCTAAGAAGCGCGGTCCCCGCTCGATCCTTAATTTAATGCATTTTATTTTATGTTATGGTTTTCAGGAAACCTTACAGTTATTTACAATCAATTTCTAAGCTTATGTAGAAATTAACCACCATAAAAATATCACTTGTAGGTTAGAAAATAAAAGCGTGGAGTCGAATTTTATGAAAATTTGCGAAAAAACCAGGGAACAATATAATTACATGTTAACTTAACCTAGCATGAGCAATACCGAATTATGTAACCTCGTAACAACTAAGAAACTCTGTTGCCAAAATTCGCTTTAGTATGATGGCACTATCAAAGAATATATCTTTTTCAGTCCCTCACTGAATTAAAAAAGCCTGCAAGTGCGAACAAGGTGCATTTTGTCGATAGTACGTAAGGACCGTTGAAACGTACAATCTAAGCTTATTTCAGGTATACAATGACATATGAGCTTGCTGTGGTGCAATATTGGGTGCGCACACGGTACGCGCATTACGTTTAAGTATGTAATATCAATGAAAACCTTATCTAACCCAATCAAACCTTTTTAATATTTTGCCCAATAAGTAACGGAATTTATGTACGAAGACTGATCAATTTAATTCATTCAATAGTTTTTATCACATTGCCTACTCATAGGGTACTATTCATATTGTCCGGGCATTATGAATAATCCCTTATATAATCACATGGTCCATAACATATACACGACTTGTGTCACCCCCTCCAACTGCATCGCATTACGCCAGCTTGTGCATATGACATTAAATCGTTGCATCAAATCTCGCGCTACGTATGCAAGATGCTTCGCTTGTGACAATTTACGTTTCAAAATTTGAATTGAATGCGCCAACAGAGCGCTCTGAAGGGATTTCTTTGTTTTTCCAATACTTTCAAAACACCACCGAAACGTACCGTAATGCAATAAGTTTTGTTTATTGATGAGGTGAACGTCTCGTAAATACGTTACTCGAATTGGAAAATAGAATAAGGTTGACAAATATACTGATACGGACACAAAGCATTCCATCTTAGTCCTATATGCATATTAATACTTAATCGAGGATAAAGGAATCGCATTTCTGGCTCTAGACTTCCCCACACTGTTCCGGAGTGAACTTCCCATGAGCCCAACGTCGTTGTTATAGTAGAGAAAAGTGTTTTTCACGAGTTTTTCTTTACCACTAAACATTTGGTAACACACACTTTTAAAGCTATTGTTTAGAATTGTAGAAGATGGAATGCGCCTCCGCCACAGCTTGTAATTCTCTTGCAATTCAGAATTAAGTAAGACGATGGCGCCTATCTAGACGAACTCCTGATATGTCTTACTCACCCTATCACCTAGTGATTTTCAGAAAATGTATTAAATTATTAATTTATTGTATTCCTCTGAATAATGTTGTCATTTTAACCCCTCAAGCGCCATAAAAATCCCATGCAATCGCATGCGCCCGGCAAATTCCGAGCGATGTGGGTGAGTGCGGTCTCATGAGACCGCTAGGGATTTGATTAAATATGGCCGTGGTCTCATGAAACCGCTTGGGGTTTGAGAGGTTAAAACGTAAAATCTACCCCCATTCCTTAGTTTGACGATTTTGACCGGGTCTTCTAATCGCCATCACTATCGCCATATACCTCGCCGTACACCCTAAGTAAAATTCCAAATCCTAAACATCCTACAAATCCCAAGCCTAAGTAAAATTCTAAAATCATGTTAAGAAACTTCCTTGCTACTACAATAGTTAAATAATCGAACACATACGACTCACGCGACAAAAAAAGGGTTAAAGTAACCAAAACTATTGCAGCTGTTGTAATAATTCATTGCTAAATCATTTTCGGTGCTGTAAAAGTTCATGGTACCTTAAGCTTTGTTAAGGATATTCAATTTAAGTCCACGGGTGAGTTAACAGTAGTCAACCACGCTCGTGGGGCAGTGGCCGGGGAGGGGTGGGGGGACGCGAAGGGCAGTGGCCCTCGCGCCTTCAAATTGGATTTAAACATTGCGAATTACCTCTCTTTGATTCGCGGGTTAGCCAAATGGGGACGATTTATGGAGCGCCACGTCCCGGGGGAACTCCAGCCTCGTCCCACTCGCCTCGTTTATTTCCCTATCCTTTTAATGCGCTGCTATCTTTTGGCTCCGATCGCGGCCGAATGAGAATTCTTTCGGTGCAACTATTACTTATCCCTTTGAAGTCGGGACGCGGGCAGCCATTGTGTCGCGACCCGCGGCTCCTTCCTACTGAGTATGAGGGAATCAAAACATTGTCATGTTGAACAAATTCGATACACAACGATTTGTCACGTGCTTGTAATGATAACTTGCCATCTTGTCAAAAGTTTTTTAATGCGTTTCTTTCCAATTTGTGTTGAAATTAAATTGATAGTACATAATTGGTCTAGAATTTAGCTTTTGTTATTATTCTTATTTCGTATATTTTGTTCATCCTTACTTGATAAACGCATTTTACTACATTGAATAGAACTATATTTACTTCAGTTTTTGAATATAAATTTTTGGTACGATCTACGCAGAATCATGAAATCTTGCAATGGTATGCTTGGGTTTCGGTTTAGTTTTGTTAATTATAGGATGCCAACAAGATGGCAGCACCCATCCATCTTCTCTACTGAAATTAGAATGTTTTTTAATTTCTATAGCCTCGCGTATCATCCTTGGTAGAAATCAGTGTTCTTTTGGAGGGATTTGTGGCTTATGAAATCTGATGTAATGGTGGAGATAATCTTGAACATGTTCACAGACTGCAGACTTCCCGGAACGTCGGTGCTTCATGTCACCTATGTGTTCTTGAAGTTAAGTCTGTGCTTTGCGTCAGCTATATGTTCTTTAACTTAAGAACATATAGCTGATGTGAAACACACCAGGAAGATACGCATGATATATATTAGAAAACATTGATGTGAACAACAATATTCTACTATAAAAGTAAAGACAGGTCTTACGAGACGAACTGCGATCAAGAACAGCAGGATGAGAAGTAGCATATGCGCTTTGGTCCAAGAAACTAGTGAATCAAAGTTGAGATAAACATTGTAGATTCTAATTTTAATGGGCAAAACAAGACAAAAGTCATTTCATGATTGTTTGTTCTAGATAATAGTGAACAGTAATCAGCTTCTTACATCAACACATCTCCTAATAAGTCAACACTAATCTCGTGGCACACCTTGGCTCCTTCTTTTCGGTTCATTGGAATACCGAATACCTTTGGGTTGAGATATTTTTGTATAGAATAAGGGTGACAAACGAGCACACGGTCCACCTGATGGTAAGTGGATGCTGTAGCCCGTAGACATCAACATTTATCCTCGATTAAGATTCAAAACGCGGATACGTTGTCACCCTTCACCCTGAGGACTAAGATATAATGCCCCATTTCCAGTTAAAAAGGGTCTCTGGATATCTACACTCACCATACGAAACACAGCAGTATTAGGCTGCTATTTAACGCTGGTACTTTGTGAGAGCGTGGTCCTCCCTCGGTCGAGCCAGCTCATTCGTGCTGCAACCGTGATACAGCTGCAGCGTGACTCTACCACTTGAAAAAGATATCCTCGGATTTGAACTTTTCGTGTTTACTTAAGTCCAGGGTTAGGTCTTTCCATTGTTAGAATGTGAGCGTGTCCAAGGCAACAGTGAGTGAGTTTTACGAAGCTAAGTTACTGCGCCTTATTATCTCGGCTACATCACCGCTAACCATTAGGTGGGATCAATAAACTGCTTTATGATAGTATAAAAATAATTAAACAGTTGGCATAATTAAAGAGTCTCGCGGATGGGTATATTCCGTCTGTCACAAATTAAAGTCCTTAACCATCTGCATCAAATATTATCTCTCTATGTTCACCAGTAGAAGAACAGACACTGCTGTGTTACAATAAGGCAATCAGTATAATAACAAACAGTCGTATAATTTTAAGTCTCAGGAGTGTCAATACATTCGTGCACTTTTTGCAGCATTGCGTAGGTTGTTTTACGTGGTAGAGCCATTCTGTAGCTATATTATAGTTATGGTACAAATGCGTCGACTCGAACAGGGCAGGACCATGCTCTTACAGGACACCATCGTAAACTGACAGCATAATGTTGACGTATTTTGTATGGTGAGTGTAGAAAACCTCAGGTTTTCTACACTCACACATTTTACTGCATCCTGGTTATTACATCTAAGTTCTCAGGGGTGAAAACGCATCTGCATTTTGATTCTTAATTGAGGATAGGACTATGTTCGTTTGTCAACCATATTCTATAGGATATGTATCCTAGGGTAATCACTTTATAGTAACTATAGTACTGCACTTACTATTGTATTAGGAATGTACTTTATAGTATTAAGATATAAAGAAGCCTTTGAAAATATTTTCCGTTTTCAAGGTGAGAATTTTCATAAGAAATAAATCTGTGAAGTACATGTGTCCACTGTCAATATAAATGTAGGCGCGCACCTGCGCGAGGGCGCGTTGCGGAGGGTCTCCGAGTGACGCCTGCACCGTACGACATCATCGTATTACGGAACCCTCGCAGAAAGCCTTTCGAAACAAATTTCTTCACTTTGAAGAGTACTATTGCTCTGTTTATTTACTTGTTTATTGAAACCGTTTAAAACCTTTTATGGATTATAGTTGCAAGCCTGTCCGACGCAACGACGCGTGTGAAGTATGCATTGTTGTAGAAAGTTATTATTAATGTACAACTTCGAGATGTTGTTGTTTGTAAGGTATTTGCAGGTTATAATGGGTCGTGATCTATACACACGGCTGTGTCAGCCAAGTTCGGAAAAGGAAAGGGCGATGCGCCGGCGGTATATATATTTACATAAACCACTTCAAGTCACATTTGAACGCCCAACCCTCTGAACCCAAAAACTATTAGATTTACACACTTGTAATTTTGCATAACTAGTAGTCTCTTAAGTACCTAGAATCTACAAATTTCATGAATGTGGTTCTGGGTTATTAAGATTTGCAATTTCATCACGTACTGACTCACTCATCATAAGCCCGAGGCACTTTTATGTAACAAGAACGTACTTGGATCCTATGTTTCAAACAACTTGTATGGAGCTCGGCTCACTTTCAGATCTAACTCCACGGGCGAGGCGGACAGCCGCGAATGTTGTTTGTGCCGTACTCGGAACTCCATTTCACTATATTACGCTTTTGGTGGCATCGAACTAAAGGGTGGCTCCATTACAGCGTATAAAAGTAAACTGCGGAACATAGAACTCTCCATGGATTATTCACAGCTAGGAGCTGCCATAGCTGGCACACTCGGCTGGCGGGCCTGCGCCAGCAGCGCCTTATTATTTGCGACGCTGCCCGTCTGCTGCTGCCATCTCCCGCCGTCGCTCCGGCGCACCCGCGGCACGCGGCGGGTGCTCCAGCACCGCCACTGCACTGTTACCTAATCGTTTTTTTCAAAATTGCTATTGAATCATGCACAAGTTCACATCTTACTAATTATTATTGTCAAAGAATTTAATAGTGTTATTCAAAAAAACAATATCAACTATATATTTGTAATCACTACACATAGACATTCAAGTCTACACATAATGTTACCATATTAAAAACTCATTAATTGTGTGAAGATTTAATAGTTGCTAGTTGTCGTAATCTACCAGGTACAGGTAACGCTCAGACCGAGGTGCATCTTCTCATTTAACGAGTTGATATGCTACGACAGCCCTGTGAATATACTTGTGTTTTATTAATGCGCCTTGGTTAGCACATACTACCCATCTAAGGATTATTGTATACTAAAATCTTAAATCGTTTTTTTTACTTGCGTAATCGCACGGTCTCCTTTGTTCAAAGGACTTCGTAACAACTTATAGGTACTTAATAAAGAGAAATGAATATGTACATTTTTGTTATTGATTTGTCTGGCGATATAATACGAATTTTACATAACTATATTATTACCCTTAGACGATATTGCGTTATGTTTAAAATTAACTGTATCAAATTTAATCACACGTTTAACTTTCAGTTAAATTTAACTCGAAAAAACTAATATATAATAATAGATAGTAAGTACTTATAGAATAGTAGTCTACATACATGGGAATAAAATGTTACAGTCCGAGTGTAATACGGAAACGACTGCCTTCAGCGCGCCGCGGCTGACTTGCACGCTAAGACGTTTGTAAAGTGTTTGTCTGTCCGTCTGCCCCGACTAATCCTCGGACCGACTGAACCGATCGTAACGAGCCTTGACGGATACGTGGAGAGCACCGCCGGGAGTGCCCTGCTCTTTACCTAGATTTTAACCAAAAATTAGGAGATTTTCTTTATAAAGCGAAAAATTTATGAAATCAAAGTGAAGCCCGGGCGGATCAGTGACGTACAAAACTCAAATAATCCCATTTTATTCATTTCAGTATAATCGCTACAGCCCTTAATAAGTCCACTGCTGAACCTCCTCCAAGGAATGTCACACAACACAGTCCTTAGCCACCTTCATCCATTGTCTTCTTGCATCCAGATCGTCATTTCATCTGATGGGGGGCAACACTACACTTCGCCTATCAGCTTGTTCATCCATATTCATTGGATTAAATTCATGTGTATTAATTCTATTTGAAATATTATAATATAAGAAGATGAACTCGTTTCTAATCAAATAATATGTTTAAAGGCATAAGGTACAACCGACAAGGACGCACCCAACTTTCACACGCGGCAGCCGCTCCGCACATCCGGCGACTGCTTCGCAAAAAGCGCAATTGGATTGTCTAAATTATACGAAATCAGTCGTGAACGAGCCGCGCAAATGATGCTATTACGCGTAACCTCCACCGCTCCGCGTCCGCGCTCGATTAATTTAGAATAATAACCGTAAAACTCTTCGCGATGCGCTAAAACAAGAAACTGGTCGCTTTAGGTCGTTTCCACTAACTGTCACCAGATACCACGTTGCAAAAAGTGATTTATGCTAATCTTCTTCTTTTAATTAAGTTTAAACGTAATGTGATGTCCACGCAAGGATTTTCTCCAGTCAGTACAGTAGTTCAGTCCACTGTTGGAAGCAGTTTGCTAACGCAAATTGTACAGGGATAAGCATCCGGAGCTGGAACAATTAGTTGTAGGCCATACAAATACTCGTTCCGTGCAGGGTTCTAACCCGCGGCTCTTAGCGCCGCAACTCAATACCAAGCCACTGCACCACGGAGCCGTCATTTGTACTCACCCATTTTGTTAGTCGTGCTTTCACCTACGTGTGTGTTGTATTGTACTCCAGATCAAACTTCTGTCTCGACGGTTAGTCCCAGCAACTAGCTGTGAGTAGTTAGCTTGTGACGACGTTAGAAAGGCCGGGTCATGGTTCCCAGATGTACCCGCAAGGACAAGTGCGCTCGTAGTCCGATGGAATGATAATCCAACACGACCGGAGAGAAATCTGGTGTGGAAACAACGGCGTTACGTGCTTTCCGAGGCACAGGGATGAAGCACCGTCAATTTCCTGACCCCAGGCTGCTAATAAGAATTTTGGATAGAAAAATTCAATAAGTAATGATTTTGGCCCAACCCGAGATTTGAACCCAGGACTACTAAATCAGCAGTCGCGTGTATGATCACTAGATCACAATACGACACTGAAATGTAGGTATATTTCGGACACCAGGTATGAAATTCCCTCGCTAAGGAAGCGTCAAAGTGTGATATCGCGATTGCTGGGCTTGCAAAATAACGGACAATTCTCCCCGTAACAGAGCCCGAAGGTTAACAAGAATCTGAAATCAACAAAGTGGTTAACTAAGTATTCATATTAAAAGCAAAAGAGTTGTTATAATGGTTCCATTGTTTTAGTTTAATTACTCCTCCTTTTCTTTCTTCGATTATAGACTATTATTACTAGCAGGCACTTGAATCAGTTTTAAGTAACCACTTAATTTTTAAAAGAATTGTTAGCAAAAATATTATGTACAATAGTATACGATATATTTGTCGGTATGTATGTGTATCATCTATGCGTTGTTGTCCTTGTTATTTCCATTTCCCATTCACACAAATATGTATTGAACTACCTGGTTCCTCTTGCCGTTCCTGGTACCTAGGTTAAGTGCTGTAATAGTGACTCGGCAGCATCGTCAACGCATCGTAGACAACTGCGTGGCCGTGTTTATGACCCGCTCCTTGATGTTGGCTCAATTTTCGCCCGCCGTGCCGCCATTAACGACGAGCGTGCCATGGTCTTAACAATAATTCTTTCTTTACCTCTATCGCTTAACGGTCGTAATGATATACTCTTTTTTGTATTAGCATACCTACCTTGACAGCGCCATCGTCGCTATTTTGTGAAATTGTAATATAATATATAAAGTAACATTATATTGTAAATTAATGTTTTAAAAAAGTGCCGCTGGGGTTCGCAATTGTTCTTGCCATGGTACAGGTTTCTTGTTCCCAAAACAGCGGTAAAGCTTAAAGGACTTTAAATTATTAAATAAATCCAAGTATTTCTGTAATCTATAATGAATAAAAAATTAAAAATAATTCTATTCTGTTCCGTTCTCTTATAAGTATTCTATTTATGTTATAGACTATTTTCACTTTTTCGCCATTTAAATAAAACCAATTTTTACAGATTATATCGCGTGTTTATTGTTATAATAATTATTTAAATAAGTTAATATATGCGATAAAATCTACAAAAACTAGATGTGTAGTGTTCGCGTGATCTTAACAAAACATTGTGGAAAGTCACCAGTTAGATAATTGTTCATAAACAAGGATGTAAAATTCGTTGATTTCCTAGAGCCTATTTGCGTGTGTCTTTAATACCTGAAAAATACCTTTTACTTGGTACAGCCATGCTGCAGCTGCTCGTATACTGTGGTCGTGGTGGGAATGAGTCGGCTCCACCGGGGTAGCACCGCGCTATCAAGAATAACCCTTTATTCCATCTTAGTTTTCAGGGGTGGGAACGCATCTGAATTTGCATTTGACGCATTTTATTCTTTATTGAGGATGGATGTAGATGTCTATGGCCCCATCTTCAACTTAGTATCAGACGGACATTCTTATCCCATAAAAAATACGAAAATTACAAAATAGATAATAATTTCCAACTTCGTCGAGATGTGATATTTTCAGCTCAGTAATTATTTGTATGTGGCAGGTGACGTACGTAACAATCAACTAAATAACACATCGTTAACATAAAGCGGTGGGAGACGGTCGCTTGAAGCGCGCGGTGAACTCCGGCAGGTGTCCGGGATGCCGAGAAGTCCGGACTTCGAAGCCTGAGGACGGTCCTCGACAAAGTAGTTGATTAGTTTATTTGTATGTCCATAAGGTCGCAAGTAAACATTTTGTAGTATAACGACCCGCGCCAATTATGTTTATTAAGATTGCAGCGCTGAAATTAGGTTTTCTGATAGAGATAATAAAATAACAATGATGGCCTTCCGGTTAATTCACAGTCAACTGCTGCACTAATATAAATTAGTATATATTTTATGAAAAATCACCACACTACGATTTTCCTCTATATCGTGGAGGTAGTTAACATACATAAATTTCAAAAGAACAAACATCCAGACCCGGAATAATTATTAATAGGCGAAATAAATACGTGTTACTTGCGAGATTTGAATCCGCGGCCCTCAGCGCTCCAACTCGTTGCTAAGCCATAACGCCACGGAGCCGTCAAATTATGTACTAAATGTATGATGATGAGCAATTTGTTTTTTTACATTGCGCAATAAAACACCTTTAGTCATTAATATAATTTTGGCTTAAGGTAATTTAGTTATGCCTACAGAGTTTAGAGAAAACATAGAGTATATTGCGTTATGTCCTCCAGACCGATTTCATCACGGCGGCTTGTCTCAACAAAGACTAGCCAGGACAGGATTATAGCGCGCAAGTATATGCACCCTCAATACTTTCATTCTCATAGTGCGATTGAGCGGTGATCCGACACGACCGGAAATAGATCATGCGCAGGACCAACGGCTCAACGTGCTTTCCGGAGCGCGGGGGTGAGACACCGCCAACCTCCTGACTCCGGACTGCTATTGAGAATTTCTTATAGGAAATGCGAATAAATGATTTTGGTCCGACTCTGGACCGGCGACCAGCGGTCGTGTTTACGAGCACTAGACCAACGAGGCAGTCAAGAGAGAGAAAGAGAGAGAGAGAGAGAGACGGAAGGGAGTATATATGTACATACAAAATACAGTTATGGGAGTGATTGCGCTTTGTCATATCGGTCACTAGCTCACTAGGCCGTGGTGAGCCGAGTCTGAAGACGGCAGTGGACCGCGGAAGGGTCCCCTGCTCGCGGTCGTGCGTCGAGGTGCGCTGCTCACGCAATCGAGACGCTCCTAACGCGTGTCCAAACATTCCGCCGGCTTGTAATTAATTCTTATCTCTAATTATAATATAATATTGTTGTTACAGTGTCGGGCCGCGGTGACGTCAGCGGCTTCTTCAACACACAGATGGTGCTCGACCTTAACGGTAAGTGCATAGAACTCATTGTGCGCCGGCGCTCATTTGAATATAACATCCGCGTGGTCGAATTACCTAATTATGTTTTTGTATCTGCAACCTTCGAGCGCTGCGAGCCGTGCGCGAGACTCGACGACTAGCTCTTTAGATACTGTATGTTTAAGAATATCGACCGATATGTTAATCAAAGCAAGTGTCTAAAAATTTTATCTAATAATTAAAATTAGTCAATTAAATGTAATTTATTTAGTTAAAAATAATAAAATTAGTGTTATTAACTGTTTACCAAGGTTTGCTGGTTTACTGCGTTCATAAACGTACATTTAAATTAGTGATTCATTCCGAGTCGGGTATGAACAGGGATACAACCATTAAAAATAAGTTCTTATAAGTTAACAAATAAAATTGTAATACATGAACCAGTAAAGAGTCCAGTATCCACAGTTAGTATAACATAAGAAACGTGCATAATGTTTTAACTTTTAATTGCTCGAGAAACATGCGAAATTGTTCAAACAGTAATTTGAAAAACCCGACTGTAAAAAAAAAGCGTTCTCCTCCCTCCCTTTGTATCTGCAGATGAAGTAAATATTATATATACTATGTTACTCCTACAATTAAGACGAATCTCACGACGTCTTTATAAGGCACTTCTATAAAAGTCTAAGGCGAATGTAATGACACTTCATTTGTTAAAATCCATCAAGCCGCTGGGCTGCAGAGCGCGCCGAAGCAGCAGGCACGACACGGGTGCGCACTCTCGAGCAGCCTCGTCCTCCGTCTGGGGCAGTCGGTTGAAAAGTAAATTAACTTTGTCCGCTGTATTACAAAAAACCCGAGATTAACAATAAACCATCTTTTGTAATAAGACGGTGTATGTTTGGACAAATAATTTCCATTGGTATATTTTGCATATTAGTTCACACATTATCGATGAGGGTTACCTTAATTGACATTTTGATAGTAACCCGTGTGGGAAAAAGCGATGAGGACGATGGCGGCGCCCTCACGTATGAACGTGAGGGCGCCGCCGGCCCCGACCGTTGCGGTGATCATTCGCCGGCCCGGCGTTGATATTAATCACATCTCAAGTCTCAGCACAACGGCTCTCCTCCTCCCCCCTGCTGCCCTCGCCACGTTAGGCCGGCGCGCTACAGCGATACACCTAGACAAAACGACCATTTGTGTAATTAAATTAAAAGAAATTCACAGTTGAGCTGGTTTTTTTGCGATCGCGCGACGACACCGCGACGTTCCAAACTTTCGTCTAGGATCGTTTTTTATCTACGTTAATTACGGGATGAATGGGCCGGCGGGGACGAGGCGGCTGGCGCGGGACGCGCGTTTTTGTGAGCGCGTGTTTCACGGAACTCAGCACGTTCGCCATTGTGCTCGGCCGCGTCGCCTCCGACGACCTTATTCAAATCGCTGACCAAAAAACCGATGCGCGACTACCCATCAGTCACAGCGCCTTGCGACGCACTTCATTTGCTCACCAATTACTAGTTCTCTGCCGCTTGCTTGCCGATATTTGAAAATAGAACTTACAAATTATGTCTTAAATTTCGCTACAGTACAGCGTCTCTTTACAAACCATCTAACATCGAACTCGAATAAATCATGATAATGTAAAATAAAAACTTTTGGTCAAATCCAAAACTGCCTTAACCGCTCATGTTATATGTCAACTTTTAAAAGTATCTTAAATACGTACAACCTTTCACTAATACTCGTTATCGTCGTATTTTTTTTAAACTTCCGCGCGAGCCCCTTTTTAACCTTGCGCCCCTCGGCACGTGCCTAGTTTGCCTCAAGAAGAATCCGCCACTGTCCAGAGGTAAGGTCTAGTCATAACATAACATAACAAAACGGGCCCAAACTCAGCTCAGCTATTATTACACTACTCTTCGAGGAGTTCCAGTTGCATTCACCGAAGTGTACCTTAAGGTCACTTAGTCAAGTCCGGGATAAGGTCTCATCATAACTAACATAACGAGCACAAATATCTGTGAATATAAAAATAGTAATAAAATCTTACCTTGCTCAAGTATATATTAAGTTTGGTTTCAGGAATATTTTGTATTTCTGCAGCGATAGACATTTTTCGTCACGAGCTGCTGTAAATATACGACGTAGTCATCCACTCACGGTGGCGGCCGAGCCCGGAATGAGTCAAAGTTAAATATATTTTAATAGGGCTGCTCGAAACACCAAAAAATTTCTCACCCGAAAGAATATTACTAAAAGATACAAATTCCTACACGATAGGTGAAGAAATTAAAAAATAGATTGAGATGAACAATTGATATTTTCAAAAGTTACCGTTCTTACCCCTCCATGCGGACTTGATAAATCAAATTAAATTTAAAATAACAATTAATCGATTTAAAATAAAAAATAATAAGTTCAACAATCATTTATCTTTTTGACAATGTGCTTTTTATATCATTTGTATGTTAAATATGATTGTTATAACGATTTCATGCGACAAAAGTTGATTATTATACCTACGGGCATGCAGCATTGACACGCTGATTTGAAATTCTAACGAATTATGAGTGCCCGAAATAATACAAGATATTGTAATTGCGTAAAACAGATATACATACTTCGAATCTTCGTTGTAAAATATTATACTCGTTTCAGAATATCATAGATATTGATCAATACGTATTAACATACTAAGATATTACAATATAACTCCATTAAAAATCGCGTATCACCTATTAGTACTGAATACTGACTTGCATACAGCGTTACAAGGCCACGTATATACAACCGATATATAGATATAGAAATATATAGATTTAATATCATATATTCAAATCCAATGCATAGATATGATTTGATATATGGTAAGAATGGTTTACCCACGGCTAAGGTTTACAGAGGCCAGTTCCGATATAAAGCCAATGATAATATCAATAGTTTACTTTACCCTAATGTTAACATACATTACTTCACCGCGTTGTTAGTGTGACATAATCCGTATTAAAAAAGAAAAAACTTTAAGCGAGGTCAAAAAACGATTAATTGAATCTAGAGAGAGAATAAACACAAACATATAGAAGTCATTTGTTTAAATGTTTCGGTTTTGCGTAAATACGGGTAGAGGAAGTCTTGACGCGAAATTAATATTATTGTAATCTTTATACTTCAGATAAATGTTCAAATTAATCTCGTTTTAAATTAATGAGCACGACTAATTTGAAAATAGCTCTAAATCTTTGTAGTTTTGGTTGGCTGCATATTATGACTTATAAAATTTCCTTATCTTATAATATATATTACGGTAATTAAAGTTTTCTAAGTTGTTTAGCTCAGAAAATATGTCGATTTGAAGCAAAGTGGGAGAACCGTTTTTTTTTTTTTTTTTTTTCATACCTATTTATGTTTTTATTCCCTCAAAAGTCCAGTGTAATGCGATCTCTCAACTTCGGAGCACAGAACTGAAACAAAAGCAAGTGGATTCATGCAACAACGTGTTTGATTCCCAAACAACTTCTTCCATTACGATATAATGTATGTATTTAGTATTTCATCGATCGTTACTGACTCATACTTAATATTCACTTCCCCTAAGAGTCGCTCGATCAAAAACACAACATTCACTGATCATTCATAAATATTAATACTAATATAATACTCCACTCTTATACATAGGGCGTCCCCACTGCTTATTTGCATATTTGGCATAGTTACCATGCTTGGCCGGAGGGTTGACAAGCTGATTGTTTCATTATTTAAAGTTGTTATTAATATGGTGCTGCGGGATCACACGGCGTGCGCTGGTGGACATCACTACACTGATAATTATTTTTTCTGATTTTTAAAAACTTTCCTTCAAACGAGGATTTTCTCTTGTATCGTAGAGTCAGTTACATACAAACGTTTCACAAGGAGCAACATGTTCCTAATTGTTTTCCTACATTGTTGTTGCTACTTGTTCCGTAAGGGATCCGAACCGGCGCCCCCGGTGCTGCAACTCGTTGCTAAACCACTGCGCTACGAAGCCGTTCACAATAAGTTTTCCGTTTTTATTTTATTCCACATGCAAGGTTTTGTTTTCGTTTTCGTATTCAATTTGGTTTCTATCTTAATACTGCGCTTCGCTCTGTTATTGACCACTAAAATTACGAACTTATCTATGTAACTTATAAGTACTTACAATTGTCATCACTCGGGTTGATACGTGTAAATTTTTTACTCGTATTTATTTAAATTCATTAACTATAAAACTAGGTGGATATTATACTTCCACTTATGTTTATTTACGGTTTATCTAGATTTCCTTCGTCGCCCCTCCCTTTATTAAGTGTGTTAGGTAAATAAAAGCTAACAGCCATAGCAAAGAACCACCAAGAAACTCAGCGGGACAAATGTTTTTTCAATAATAGCTTACACAGCGCAACGGACAGTCCTGTGGCAGATGTTAAGGACTACAACTACTCTTCATTACTATTACTTAAAATTTATTAATAACGCGTAAAATAATATAATACACAAAAATATATATTACTATAATTATCATGTTTAAGTTCTCTTAAACTTTGGCTAAAATGTAATAGTTGTGGTTTTAGATAAGTGACTAGTCTAAATATCCAATCAAATTATTAAGTTCTAAGTGGGATAAATATAACTGACCAGAAATAATCTCTTGGACTTAACAGCAATCTACTCCTTTTTAATTACTTCTTATAGACTAATTCGTTAATGTTCCTTTCGATCGCTACTGTAAATACTAGAATTTTGTAATTTGGAGTATGATTAGTTGTTTATTAGAAGTACTCAATAAATTCGTTTCAAATCAAGTGTTATGTGGCAGTGTTCCGCACGCGCGCTTCTGGACGTGACTTGTGCCTTCCTGCTCCGACAGCGGCCCGAGCCGTGTCCGAGCGACTCGCCACAGAGCTCGCCGTACCCAGTACACCGTACGTTCCAACTTTGAACTGCCTCGGCTTTTTGTGTTAAACTGCAAGAACCACGTATGGAGATCGCAGAACACGATTCCAAAGTAGTATCCCTATGCTGGTATATAAATAGAAATGTTGATGCATTTTCGCAAGGCTATTTTCTACTAATTTTTCAATCTGATACATGAATAATTACTTAATCTGTTTGTAACTAATTTTAATTATCGACGCTTGTTGGTGTTTCCCAGGGTGTTTTCCCGTAGCGCGGCTTTGATCGATGTTCTACGTGCATACTTCACCCTACAAAAAACATTGGCTGATGATCTAACTAGTTCTGAGCTGGTGTTTAGCCCACCAGAGCTGTGTTAGTAACGGTGCGTTAGATGTAATTAAATGAAAACGCAACTCTTTGCCACTGCAGTTCACTCCCTCACCGCGGCACTGCTGAAACCTTGTCAATTAACGTTACCGCTCGAGTTTAACAAAGTAATTTGCTCCGCGCCTTCCCCGGCCTCCTCCGCTGAACTGCGTCTCAATTCATCGCACTTAGTGCTGACCAATTAATGAACAACGATGTTTATTGCAACTAACGAACATATGCTATATATTCTTAGGACGTTTTCATAGCCAACATAGTTCATAAGTTGATTTTCTTTAATGTTTAGCCTTTTGGTTTGACAAATTGATGTTCTGCAAGTCGCAGTGATATATAAGTATGTTTTTTTCTTTCTGCATTGAATATCCTAATTTATTTAGCAACACCTTGATGCTAAACACGAGAACGTTGCGACTTAAAGAACCATAGCTGCTCTAACTTGCTTGGACTGGTGAATCTAATATACCGTAGCTTCATGCAACGTAGGAGAATTGTTTCATTCGCCTATTTTATTATAAAAAAGTACGGCATTCAGTATATTTTTAGTACGGAGAATCCCGTAATTATGCAATATGATTTTTGATGTTATGTAAATGAATTACGAATGAATTATGTGATGAATGTAAAACCAAATCAATTTAGAAATTAGAATGAGTATGGATAAAACATAGTAATTTTACAACAGGGATTTATTACATTTTATTATACTTAGTATATACTTTTTGGTGTCCATGTAATCTAGTAAAACGTATTTATATATTCTTTGTTTATGAAAGTAAATAATTACGAATGCGAAACACATGCAATATTTTATACGGCGTTCCGATATCCTAATTTATATTTTAAAGACGCCTCATTACATCACCCACTTTTTTTATATAATAGGGTGACAAACTAACACACAGTCCACCTGATGGTAAGTGGTTGTTTCGGCCCACAGACATTTACATCTATCCTCGATTATAAATCAAAATGCAGATGCGTTGTCATTCGTGAGGACTAAGGTGGAATGCCTCGTTTCCAGTAAAAAGGGGTCTTTGTTTCTCTACACTCACCATACGAAACACAGCAGCATTAAGCTACGACTTTACGCTGGTATTCTATAGGAGCGTGGTCCTTCCCCGGTCGAGACGACCCACTAGTGCTACAACTATACGAACAATATAACTGCGGCGCGGCGCTGCCCCGTGCATCTGCTTTAAACAACAAAATGTTGATATTTCTTAATTAAATTCACAAGGCTCTGCATCTGGTCTCGTGTTTAACAGTTTACGATTTTTCGTAGTCCAAAATGTCCATTGTTCTTTCCGAGTTTAATTTTTAACAGTAAATCTGTCAATATACTAAAAATACTCATTCAAAATATTTAAAGAAAAGTACGCCCCCGATCGAAAAAATTACGTATAGATAAACATTACGACCTTTATAAGTACGATAATAGCAATATTTTTTGTCCGTCCATCGAGGCGAGTGGGAGATTCGACCACTATTATGTCGGAGCCACTGAACCTATTTCAATATTTTTTGCATCATCCATTAGAGCTGCTCCCAGGTATAAAAATTTATAGACGCGATACACCCGCGTGTCCCTGACGCACGTAAAGATTGGCTTGCTGCAGAGTAGTAGCATGACACGGTATACCAACATAAAATAGCAAGCTGCTGTGTTTCAAGTAGTGAGCGTAGAGAACCGGAAATCCTTTTTACTGGAAACGAGGCACTCCGTCTCATTCCTCCAGGGTGACAACGCATGTGCATTTTGGATCAATGATAGAATTAGATGCCTTGGGCCAGGTGAACTGTGTGCTAGCTTGTCATCCTTATTTTATTTAAAGAAAACCATTATGATTACGTACTGATGAGCGCAGGCTATTTTGCTGCAAGCAGCAGTGCGTGCACGGCTGTGTGAAGCGTGTGGAGAGGCACAGCACGCAACAAGACATTCCATCTTAGTCCTCAGAATTGGCAACGCATCTGCTGACAATTTTTATACCAAAAAAAAGTCTTTGTATTATATTGTATGTGTCCAGCAAGTGCCCTCGGGCTGCAATAGCCTTTTTCAACCATTTTAGTGGTGCTGATTACGAACATCGAACCTTAATGGCTCGCGTAGTGAGAATGGATGAAAGAATCCATTGATTCTCTCTTCACTACGGGTAATATCAGTGTTAAGTATTAAAGAAGTGCCAGACTGGTATCTAACTTGTGAGAATCTGGTGCCTGATGTAGGTATTAAAAACCTGTAATCCAGTTCACCAGGGATCACCCCAGATAAAGCAACAATCGTGGGAATACGAATTAATAGAAAAGGAGACTTATTAGTACCTATAGTCCGTTATATTTTCTAGTACGTGTCTTGGGCGAAAATAATTTACAGAACTGAAAAATGTAATCTGGGGATCGAGAAATAACAATATATCCTTTCCAGTAGTACTAGTGTTGTGGAGATTTCTGCTTTATGTTTATTAACCCGCTGTTTAAGAATACTTGGAACTTTCTCTGGACAATTGGATTCAAAAGGTTGATATCTTTAAAGAAAAGGGAAGTGATTCACTAAGCTACCGATTATTGGCATGTGCACAAATCTCAAAGATTCTTTAGTCAATTTCAAGAAAAGGAGGAGGTACTCAATGCGACTATATATTTTTATGTGTGTTACCTCAAAACTTTTTTTTAGGTGAACCGATTATTTTATTTGAAAGCTGATGCTTTTCATGTGGTCCCATATAAATTTGATCAAGATCTGATCAATAAGATCTGACCAGTAGTATTTGAGTTGTATATCTATTGACTTCGACTACATTGATGATGTTCTCATTTAATTTATATTGAAGTCGGTTGTACTAAATTTCTAATTTGACCACTTGTTCCAGAGCATTGTTTTTAGAAACAGAAACAGAAACTTTTTTATTCAATGTAGATTATAATAATTCTTATAAAAGAAACAATTAGAAATAGCTTAGTAGCGATCACCCTTCCCAGCAGTTATTATCTTCCATAGATTCCTTAATATTATAATAACCCTTTATATACAAACTTAGTTTAATAAAATTTTTGAACTTTGTGTATGACAAATTCTGTATATTTTCTGGGATTTTGTTGTCAAAGCGTATATCGCCCCAAGAATGAATTACTGACTCGGTGGAGTCGAGTAACTGGCACTACTAGCTTGTG
>DWHP01000122.1:0-24382 GCA_018247895.1 Parnassius honrathi
CCCATTGCCACTTCAGCTTACTAATCCGTTGGGCTATGTCAGTCACTCTGGTTCTACTGCGGATATCCTCATTTCTATACATCCTATTCTATAACAAATGGATAATCTTACAATGTAGTGGTGTTAGAATATCCACCTTCCCGTATCGTTCCGTGAGTGTCGTCAAAGGCGACAGAGGGTAAATAACACAGGAGATGGAGAGCAGCAACTTCCTGACAACAAAAATAAAATAATAAATAAGGGTAACAGTAGCGGCAAATTCTTTTGTGCGCAGTGAAGCCACTTTGTATTAAGCATGAAAGGCTCGGTTTAATCGGGGAAAAAACCGTGCTATCACTGAATATAAGACTCCCCAAGGAATGCCACAAAATATGAGCCGAGACATCGACATTCATCCTCAATTAAGAATCATAATGCAGATGCGATTAGTAGTAAAAAGGGTCTCCGGTTCCCTACCCTACACTCACTATACGATCATTCGCAAAATAGCATCGTTAAACTGCTATTTTACGCTGGTATTTAGATAATAGCGAAAGTTATCACTACAGCGGCCTTTGCGTTACACCAAACATGTTGAATATACGCATATTTTAAAATTTTGTTATGGCCTATAAATTTTTATAGATATCTACACATTAATTAATTTTTTACGTGCTAAAGCAAACGCGGGTAATTTTTTGTAACAAATGGTACGTTACCGTGATGTGGGAACCTTGACTTTTTTAACTAATCGCTGACCGACGGCTACTTTTTGTGCTGAAGTATTCGGTATTGTACAAAAAATATTTTTTGTGCTGAAGTATTCGGTATTGTACAAAAAATATTTTTTGTGCTGAAATATTCGGTATTGTACAAAAAATATTTTTTTATTATTTTTTTGTGCATTACCAATACATAAGTAGTTACAATTATTTTAAAACAACCATTTAAATACATTAAAAGTAATAAGCATAAATTATATATTTTCTATCATTATATACCAATTACATTTTATCGGTGTCTATGTAGTTCGGCCCATTTACAGGAAACATTATAAATTACTTAACCCTTAATTATATATTATTTTGATTACTGATTGATGTTATTGATGTGAGGGTTATGATCCTCACCAATGAAATAAATCCATTAACACCGAAAATATTAAGAATGCTTGACATTATACTACAAGAATCAGAGCTGCAGCATTACTTATACATCATGTACTTAATTCAGTTTAGTCTTAAAACTTCTTGAAATTATATAATACAATGTAGATAGTTAGTCGTAGTTGGGGTAGTTAGCTCTACTAACTAGTTACGTCCCTAGAGGCACTAATGATGTAACTAGATGGTAGAGTATTTTCTAGCTGGGAGTCTGCTTGGGTATCACCTAAGAAGGTGATTCCCCACCCAAAGTGATGCTCCCACGATTGTATTCCCTTTTAATAAGTATGTAGAGCAGCTGAAA
This sequence comes from Parnassius honrathi, assembly GCA_018247895.1. Classification (NCBI taxonomy): domain Eukaryota; kingdom Metazoa; phylum Arthropoda; class Insecta; order Lepidoptera; family Papilionidae; genus Parnassius; species Parnassius honrathi. The sequence goes on from DWHP01000122.1 coordinate 1,447, forward strand.
GTCATTTCATTTGAATTCTTAGGGTAGACAATACATTTTTTCTTGTGTGGTAGCTAAAGTGGAGTGTAACTCGTTTTTTACTTTAATTATTTTATAAAAATAGGGAAGCAGTTTTTTGTAATTATCTTAAAAACATTGTAAAGGTTCCAGTTTAAAGGCGGCCGCCGCGCTATTGATCCTGTGCTTCATGTCACTCTTGATGTGGCACATAACTCAAATGACTGGCCATTCGATAAACATGTATATATGTACAAGTATTATCGTTTTTGCATAATTTATATGGACTAAAACGTATAACCAAAAATAATGTTTCTTTTGTCACACTTTTAAAAACTTTATTGTAATGATAGTATCATATGACTCACGTTAGATTAATCAAGGTTTCGATTAAAATTAAATCAATACTTTAAGCCTATTTTGATCCTGAAATATGAAAAAGCATAAGTGACTAAAGAGATAAAAAATAAATAAGTTTCGATCCTCATTAAAATGAAGATGATAAGAGTTATGAAAAACTATCATCAGGTCCGATCCATTCTTATTCATTTGCAAGGAGGTAACCTCTACAAGTGACTCTGTGAAAGGTCAGGGCAGCACAAAGTACACAGTAATTAAAGGTCATTTTTGGCGATAACCATCTGTAAAACAGTTACCGCGTTAAATAAAAAGCCGTTGATTTCACGTCAACAAACCTTGACATGAAGGACTGTGAAAGAAAAAAGCCAGATAATTTAAGATGGCGTTTAACGTGCCATTAAAATTGAAAATATTTTCTTTACAATTATTATATTTTTCGTTTAAATTTACAAATGTCAAATCCTGACAAACAGAAGTGCTCTCGATTAATATTCTCACTTAAACCTGGCATGAAATTTGAGAGTCATGTTTATGGTCATTTATTTATTCATAATATGCCAGTCATGTAAGGATCAGCGCACACTGAGACGAGACGCGACGCTTACTTCATAAAGCAACAATGGAATAGCTGATATAATTAAAATTAACTAAGTGGTAGAGTATTCAGTCTCTAGGGAGAGCCGAGATAGCTCAAACAGTTAACGCTCGTTGTAAATATAACAGAACGCGAGTAACCCGGGTACGATCCTCGCCGGCACCAATGAAATTGTTAATTACAATTTTAAGTGCTGATTTACAACGCGCTCGGCGGTGAAGTAAAACATCCAGAGGAAACCTGCATGTCTGAGGAATAAGAAAAAAAATATTTCGGAGACATGTGAAGTTCGTCAACACGCATTGAGGCAGCGCGGCGAATACTTCCTTGCCCTAAAACCCTCTCAGAAATGAGGAGAGGCCTGTGAACAGCAGTGGCACGTATATAGGCTGTAACTTTTCTTTTTTACTTTACTAAGTGGTAGGGGTCCTTATGTACCTAAAATTCGATCTGAGTAATCGTATCTGTTTTTGCTTCTGGATCCATACTAGCAATAGTTATAAAAGTTACAATAACTCTACTACTACTAAAACTTACGGAACCAGTTACAAAAACACTAACACTGTATTAAAAAAAAACTGTCAGTAGTAGGACTGTACATTAGAAGTGAAAACTTCTTAGCGTTACAAACATATACCAATATATATGTATATATATTTATATATACATCTGTATATATGTATCTGAGCGTGACGGTCACGCGAGTTCAGTACATTTCCCCATCCCAAAAGTGCTCACCGTGCTTAAAGAAGTTTCACTTCAAAAATTGTCCGTTCCTCCCTATCGTTCTTTTCTAGATAGACTAGCGTCTCTATTATATGGTATTTCCGGTGGTCGCGCATTGGCTTGTCATGGAACGTAGCGCGGCTTTTCACTAAAACAACTGACCTCCATCCGCATCTGAGTGTCACGTACAATACGACATGTATTTCGCTTCTAAACGAGGCATCCTCAGAAACACGTGTCGTATTATCGTCGATGGTGTGTCTTTCCTGGAATAGTGGTGTTGGGAGTAGTGGTGCTGGGACTAGTGGTGACGGAATTAGTGCACACAATTGATATATTGCACATATTGAGGGAGGGCGGGAGGTGCTCTTCAATCCAGGTAAGACACATCCTTGTATTTAGTTAGCGGAAGGTTGCAAATCAATTTAATATTTTTATTATAATGGATTGCCGCATAGTAACGCCTGATTCTATCAATTATCTTAAACCGTTTTGGATTTAATTATTACGGTCAATTACGCTGTTTTATAAAGTAACTTTTTTTTAATTTTTCGATAAAGAAAATCGTATGTGGGACTTTCCTTTAATTAAAAACAAGTACGCTCAGTTTATACCGTACGGTCAATATGTGTTTGCATAATTCTGACTGTAGTATGAATGGATTGGCTCAACCTGTTTCTCTTTCTCTCGTGACATTCACGCGTTACATTCTACTTTAATCCTTAGAATGAAAGTGCATCTTGATTTTGATTCTTACTATTTTTTACTTTACTTTGATTCTTCTATTTTAAGTATAGTTATTTATGCGTGAAAATAACTTAATCGCATGCAAATAACTCCCTAAGCTAAGCCAGTTATTTCAATACCCTTATTAACTAAGGTTTTAAATATCAATGCAGTATAATTAAACAGAAGGATATAGGTATAAACTTTCGGTACTGTGATTTAAATTTACTCGTAGTTCACTATAATCACAATGTCGTCTGGATATGATACTGAAGTATTTGAGACACAGGTTTTTTTTTATTTATTTATCAGATCAAAAAAAAATCATTCAGATATAGGTTTAATTAATATCCAAAAATCACAACAAAAAACGAGGTTTGCCTTGATGCTAAATAATTAAATTTAAGTCAGCGAATAATGTACGAAACAGTCTAAGTCAGTATTTAGGTATATGAGTAGGTAGAAGGTACTGCAAGAATATAGAGACTAAAAAGGTAATTTAACAACTTAGTTAAAGACGGAAGTTGCAAGGTAAAAGTAAAAGCTAGGCACGTAGTACATTATTATTAAGTAAGTAGATACAGTAGGTAATTATAATTTAGATAGGAAAAGCTTTTGAGTTTAGATTTAATGTTTTGCACTTAAACTGTTGAATTAAAATGTAAACACTTAAAATCTTATGAAAAAATAGAGGTAAGTTTTAATAAATCATTAAAACATTTTTAATTGATGTAGGTATGTTAGTAAACTTAATTATTAAAAAAGGGAAACAAGTTTGGTTTTAAGCGTTTGAACCTTCTACAATTTCAAAAGTTCTTTTCAAATTAAATGTTGACTATAGATTCCCTTTAATTGCAGAGAAACTCCGTGGGTAGCTCTATCCATAGCTCGATGAGCGACTTTGACTTCCTCATACGGCTAGCAGCGAAGTCTCAGATCCATATGTCATTTACCAGGGTGTCTTAAGAGGCAGCAGAGGGAAAGGAATTAGGAGATGGCCAGCAGCATCTTTCTGATAATAACTCAAAATAATAAATACTGCTGTCAACAACCTGCCTACCGAACGTGACAATTATGGCAAGTATGCTGCGTGTATGCTGTTGGCCTTGCGGCCTTTAACAGCTTCCTGAAATTAGGCTCTTAAGCTTACGAGCTATCGTGTGCAATGATTCTCAACGAGTCCTGAGACAACACGGCCGCTGATTTTGAAGTGAGGCACCTTGAGTCAGGGAGGCGGGGGGGTCGATTTAATTCAAGAGCCCTTCGGAAGGAGGTATAAAACTCGGCTTGAAACACTATCGAAATGTGGGAAACAGGTCGAAAAAATAGAAACGCACGTACTCGAGGTTCAAGTGTATTAAACCTCGTGTACGTGGTGTGTCTGTGACCTCGCATTTGCCGCCGAACGCTGTGTGCCCTATGTTTATGTACTAGCGTTGAGCCTAAATGTATGTCATCGTTATTATCACCTTCACAAGTCCTCTGCTAAACATAGACTTAGCCCCTCCTAAGCCTGCATTCATCGACTTTCTGCGTGTCTCACCAGGTCTTCACTCCTTCTAGTGGGGTGCTTCCCCTACACTTCGCTTACCGGTACGAGGCTGGCACTCGAAAACCTTGCTTTCCCATCGGTTATCGGTTCTCGAGATTTATGGCCAACCCATTGCCACTTAACTCACCGATCCGTTGGACTACATCGGTTACTCTGGTTCTACTGCGGATATCCTCATTTCTAAGTTTATCGCGCAGAGAAGGAGGTATCGAATTTATAGTCCACAAGTCACTCGTTAACAACGTTGTAAAGATTGGAAGTGTGTCAACGAAGGTTACGTACCTTATACTTAAAATCACATAACGGTATTCGCTGAATATCATACAGGTTAAAAAACCGACCTTGGTACATCCTGACGAGGAAGTGAAGGAAATGTATGAGGATATCTCTAGAGCCATGCATTCCTCCATAACCACTACACGATGTTAATAGGAGACTTCAACGCAAAATTAGGCAAAAAAGAGAACAGTGAGCTTAAGATAGGGAAATTTGAAATAGCGCAACGGAACCCAAGAGGCAAGCAGGTGGCTGACTTCATGGAGAAAGGAGGACTTTTTATGATGAACTTCTTTTTCCAAAAGTGGTCCTACAGAAAAACACCTGGTTGAGCCTCGACAGTTCGACAAAAAATGAGATTGACTTTATTATGTCGACCAGGTAGCAACTGTTCAATGTGTATCAGTGATTGCGAGGGTTAAATCTAACAGCGATTACTGAATAATGAGAGGCATACTGAACTTCAACGTTAAGCCGGTGAGGTCACATTATGACAATGAAGTCAACGCTTCGTTTCCATTTTGAGATTGACGACAGTATGCGAACTCGGCTTGGTTATGCGCTTCTTGACCTCCCTTCAGAGGCGGCGCAAGGTGAACCTATTGCCAACAACAACAACTTTTGATTCTATAACGATCACAGGCTCTAACCGCAGCGTTTTTCTGCCTCAGTAGTCGTCTCACATCTCCGAAAACGACGATCGCTCGTCGCCTTGATCTCTCTCGAGGATGCTCCGACGGCCCCCTCGATATGAGAGGCGTGATGGGAGACGGCTTCTAAAGCCATCTTCTTTGTGTCAATTAGGTCTGGCACCTCATCTAAGTGTTGCCGTAGTGGTGGCGTAAGGGTCTCTATTGTATATAAAGATAGACGGAGCGCTGTGAATATTTTAAGTGATGCCCCAGCGAGCTCAATCTCTGCATGCATGTTTTGGCTTAGTTTTTGCATCACTATAATAGTACTCGGTGCTCCGCCTTTTTTCCTTTGTTATATATGAATTAATAGTTTTTAACCCTTAATAAAGCCGTAGGAGCATAGCTCCCACATAAGTTATGCTTTTCCTAAACAAACCGTGGCTGCTATTTCTCCACAATTTGTCATAGATTATACTCTTAGATACATTTTTGAACGAAGAAAAAAAGAAAAGTGTCAAAAGTCTTATGTCAAACTGATATTTAAACAATAATTTTTCGCTAACGGTCATTGTCGTTAGTTTTTCAGTGCTGTGCAATAAAAAAATGTTTATTTAGAAAATAAAAACAGGTGAGTCGTGGTATTTTTAATATATTATTAATTGGAAATGTGACTTTATAAAAACATACAAATTTTAATGAATCATGTTACAGTCAATTGTCTTTGACTCTTGGAAATACGTGGGAGATATACGGCCATGGTCCGGTCATAGATTCCGTTTTGTTAGTGGTATTCGTAATGAATGTTGTTTTTGTCAATTTTCTAGGCTTTAGAACGTCAAGAAAAGGCATTTCTGAAGAGGATATAGTCTAGGAGTTACATATATTTTGTGATTCTTCGGAAGATGAGGAGGAAACTGATAATGTTTAATGAGACTGATCTAGCCCTAGATATGGATTCGGTTTTAGATAGCATTCAAGGTATTACATATTCTGAGCTGTTGGAATCCTTGGAATCCCTAGTAACAATGATTCCCTAGAAGAACCCATATAAGTTACTGTTATGGACCGAGCAGACACAAGTGAAACTCCAGTAGATCCTTCACCAGAACCAACAGTGACAGTGTTGAACCAATCAGATACAAGTTATGAATCTCCAGTAGATCAGCTGTTTCTACCTATTGAAAATATGGATAATGATCAAGAATATTACAGTAAGCTGTTACATATCTACAGTATATTGCAAAACAAACATCATCAATGGTCCACAAATGACAAACTAGACAGAGAGACAACATCCATAGTGATTTTCGACTACGTCTGGCAAGAGCACTAACAAATGGGTTTGTAAAATTTTCTACCTGAAATAATGTCTAAATTTACTTCATAATAATACACACTGTAACATTTTACATATTGAAAAATTTACCTTTTCAGATATTCACAAAGAAAACATACGCCAGGCAATTTCATAAAGAAAAAAGGGGGCATATCTCTAGAATACTCGATGAGATTCGGCTCTCAAGCCCTGGTCAGCATCACAGTAAAAAGGGCTCATATTCTATAAGTATCCCATTTGTGATGCCCGATTAAGGGATAACAAAACACTGAAGACGTATGTCAACACTCATAATTTTTGTTTTATAGAATGAGGGTTACAAACGAGCACACAGTTTACCTGATCTAGGCATTCTATTCTAGTCTTCAGGGGTGATAAATCATCTACATTTTTATCCTTAATCGAAGACACATGAAGGTTTTGATGAACCACAGCATCCACTTACCATCAGGTGGACTGTTAGCTCGTTTGTCCCCTTTATTTTATTAATAAAATCTTGCTACAGATTTATTATGAAAAAGGTTCTGAAGACATGGTAAAATGACACTATAAAGCAATAAAAGCAAATCACTCCGTTCAAGCAAGTTGGTCGAGCAAATAGAAATGAGCTTGTATATTTGGGATATGTTTTCAGCAGGGATGGGAGATATGATAAGGATATAGAACGACGAGTGAACTTAGAAAGTAAAATAAAAGGGGCTCGACACTCTATTGTGAAAAGTTAGAATGTGTCCAAAAAGGCACGTATGGCAATTCACAACGGGTGCGTTTGGCAGAAAAAAGCGCTAGCAAGCGTTTGTAAGCCAAATGACGAAACTAAATAGTTTTCGGCCAGGACACGTTTGCTAACTTCAGCAGCGCTGACACAATCCGCCATTTTGCTTATTTAATTCGTTAGTTTTAAGTAATATAACGACATGAATAAACATATACATGTTGACAGGGTGAGAAATTGTGTGATAAAAGAAGAGTGTGGTTTGCAAGATGATGCTGTGACCAGGATTAAGAAAGGAACGCTTCGGTGGTTTGGTCGTGTAGAAAGAATGAAAGAGGAAAGAGTAACAAATCAAATTTATGTTGTAGAAGTGCATGGAAGAGTTGGAAAGGGACGTCCTAGTCCTAGGCGAAAGTTTATCGACCAAATTGGCGATATAATGAAAATGGGTCAAATTAGGAGTACCCTCAAACATCGAACATATATGCGTAGGTATATTAATGTGGAGGCGGCGAGAGGTGTGTCAGGATCGTGCCAAATGGAAGTCTGTAGTCTCTGCCTACCCCTCTGGGCGACAGGCGTGAGTGTGTATGTTATGTTTATGTTCACTCCGTTTAATTTACAGAATGTCATTTCCTTAGGCTTAGTATTGATAGTGAAATTGAGACGGCTCGAAATTTATAGTTCTTCTTGTAAAGTATGTGAAGTATTGTAAGCTAAATAATATCAGTGTTTGAGTGTCCAATATTTGTGTAAATTCACAAATAATTCGTTCGAATGTCCGTCTGGAGTATGAAGTCCTATGTGGTGATTGCTGTGGAAGCGGTGCAAGAGAATTTAGGCATCCTCAATCGCCACGCTTGCAAGGCATATTACTCATCGCAATAGCAGACATCTGGAACCTTTGATACTGCTGCCCGCCGTTTCTCTGGGTATTTTACGTCTGGCATAAAATCAAACGTTAATAGCGCTATCTGCCATGACATTTTTTTGGCATTTCCCCATAGACGCGTCTTACGACAACCAGGGGTCCGGAAGCTGATGGATTCTCTTAATCCGCCACCGCACGTTAATCCACAACATGTAATGTGGTAAAAAATGTTGTAATCGTTATTTGGCGTTCAATAACATGCTAAAACAATTTCTAAATAAAACGTAACTTAGTTTTGCGTCGGCATATTAATTAATTAGGTCGCGCGACTGACGCCTTTGTCGTATCAAATACCAACCGTATTAAATTACGCGCGGTGGCTTTTCATTGGTTTCCGCTACATCAATAACTCAAAGAATTTGTTACGAAACGTAGAAATATTATTTTACTTAGTATTTTGCATTCCATAATAAGAGATTTGTAATAAATTCAGTGTTTCTTTTATTTTTACTTAATATCGCAGAAGTCATACTTTTTAATATAACATTCCGTCGTTACCAGTGAAAACTATTTTTAAGTGGTGTATATAGGTGGATTTGCGAGGGTGGCGATAGTGATCGTAGCAGGCAAGCAACGGATGCTTGCTCCACTTTTTGCGTGGTATCGGCGCAAAGAATGCGGTCAACTGCTTCTACCCACTGATGTTGCCTTAGTACTTCGCGGATAGTAAAGTAAATTAAAGTTAAATTCCAAAATCATTTTAATTTATTAGGAGATAAAGCAAAAAAAATGTATTCAAATAATAATTATGTAAGAAATGAAAAGAAACAATTTTACGTTCTTCAAGTAAAAATGCGGTGGGAAAAAACCACAGAAAGGCCGGTTTTATCACGATAAATTATAAATAGTGTCACAAATAGCTGATAAAATATAACGCTACATTTATGCAATCGAGTTGTAAATAAGATATAATTATCTCTATTTGGACTAATGAGGTCGGTTACACAAGAGCAAAACTACAGATAAAAATAAATTCACTCATTTTAGGAAAATTTGCAAGTCCTATTACTTTATTTTTAAGAATTGTCCAGTTTAACCACAGTTTTGTTATTATTACTATTAATTGTATAAGCAGTGTTTATCTTTAAGTATTAATGTGTGATTCTCAAGACATTAGCAAAATGTCAAAAAGTGTTTGGTAAACTGAAATAAATAAAAAAGCATTTTATCGAGGCCTCAAAGTGTAGGAATAAGTGACAAGGTTATTTTTTTATAGGATAGGGTGATAAACGAGCACACGGTCCACCTGATGGTAAGTGGTTGCTGTGGCCCATAGACATCTACATCTGTACTCGATTACCAATCAAAATGCAGAGGCGTATCACCAGCATAAAGTACTATTTTACGCAGGTATTCATTCCGTGAGAGCGTGGTCCTTCCCCGGTCGAGCCGACCCATTCGTGCTACAACTATATTTTTGTAGTTAAGCAGTTTTTAAAAAAAATACCTTTCGAATAGAATAGAATCACTTTTATTCAATAAAGATTACAAGAACACTTATTGAAAATCATTTTAAGCTTGACCAGGTTATAAAAGTACATCACTACACTGTGAGCGTAGACCAAAACGAAAATTGAGTCATAACATAACTATATTAACTACTAACTAAATTAGTTTTATTTAACATGCAACTGATAAACAAAAATCGACAGCTCTACTTTTTTAATAAAGGTTTTTTTATAGAATAGGATGACAAACGAGCACAAAGTCCACCCGACGGTAAGTGGATGATGTGGCCCATAGACATCTATATTACATCTATCCTCGATTACGAATCAAAAAATGGAGATGCGTTGTCACCCCTGAGGACTAAGAAGGAATGCCCCGTTTCCAGCAAAAAGGTTCTCCGGTTCTCTACACTCACAATACGAAACACAGCAGTAATCAGCTTCCATATTACGCTGGTATTCTGTGAGATCGTGGTCCTTCCCCGGTCGAGCCCACCCATTCGTGCTACAACTATAACTATAGCATAGCTCTACCACGTACGTCTTAAATGATCATAACTACAGCAATAAAATTTGTTGATAGAGTAAATAATTGCAGAGCACTAACAGAAAGCTGGATATATTAAATTACATGTTGTATGTAACTGCGCATAGCTATCGCTCGTTCACCAACATTCTCACCTTACTTGTCTATGACCAACAACCGTTTTTTACCCACTTCTAAGTCCTTGAATACGCGAATAGCGCTCTTATACTAAATACTAAAGAATTGTATTTGAAAAAAAAATATATTTTGACGCAAGTCCGAGTACGTTTGTAGAGGCTCGCATAACAGCTATGTATGTACATGTAAGTTGACACTTCTATGTGGAAACGACCGGGTAGTTGCATTATGTCCGCATTAGTGGCGACTTGATACATATCTAAGATTGAAAACAAAGAAAACGGAAGTTGTTCTTAGTGTTACGGATGCGGCTTTAATGATAAAAGTAAGGAACCTTCAGCATCTTAAGATGTTGTAAAAATTGTAAAACTAATGTCTCCATTTCCTAGTTTGCAATGTCATGCTTATTTGAATCTTAAAGACAATTCAGAGACTTAAAATTTAAACTACCTACTAGGACAGTATAACCTTACGAGAACTGTATTGGATTTTTCTACAACTATTAATGCAATTCAATACAGTTCTTCAAAAAACTTTAACAGACGATGTCGTGAGTGACGCTGAGTTGACGCAAATGAAATTAAAAAATAAGCATGTATTAATTAAGGCTGATGTCATTTGCACAAGGATGCTGCGGGTTTTTATCGTCTATTTAGCGATTTATTTAGCAGCAAGCACATAATGACGACAGGAGCCACTTGGCCAAGGTTTGCTTTCGATGATATCACCGAACGAACAGATCGAAAAATACAACGAATCACTGCATGAAGTGGCGTTATTATAGGAAAGATTTGGAGCTACTTTTCTCAACTCATGCAAGATACTAAGTGTGAACTGTGAATAAAGTTCGTAATGATAATATCCTCAGCAGAACCAGTGTAACGGACATATCCCAACGGTAAGCTGAGGTGATATGGGCTGGCCATATGGCTCCAACGACTACCCATGGGAAAGAAAGGTTTGAGAATGGCAGTCTCGTACCGGTAACCGGTGTAAGAAAGTGTACCAAGTGTACCACTAATGCTAACCACTAGATGGAGCGACACATCATCAGAGATGCAGGGTTGATGAATGCAGGTGGCTCGGAACTGTGCTTTCTGGCATTCCTAGACGAAGGCCCATGTTCAGGAGTGCACTTGTGATGGGCTGTAATAACGATGAACATGAGATAAAGTATGTGGGTATTTATGATTACTGATAAAGAGCCCTAGTATATGGCAAATGTTCACCATGTGGAATTCTGAAACCATCTAGTTGGAAGAACTCATTTGTGCCTGGGATATAGTGTGGTTAGTTACTTACCACATTCTAACCTATTTTCTGTCATAGAGAAACCACTTTTATTATATTCACAACCCACGGAATTGATGCACGTATATGTAACCTCCTTTTTTAACTTCCCGCTAAGAAAATTAAAAATTTTCAAAATTCGAGAAGTTATTGTTTTAACTCCTTTTATGGAAATTGTTTTCATCAAATCTTGACGTTTTGAGATCACAAGAAGGCACCCTGACAAATTTTAGATGTCTTGTATGCCTATATGTACGTGTGTGTGTGTGTGTGTGTGTGTGTGTTTGTTTGTGTGTTTGTGTGTTTGGATGTATGTAAACAACTAAAACTGATTGAAATGAACTTAGCGGATTTTAACTAATTCAGACGGGTAGATTTTCAGAAATCTCCAAAATAAAAATTTCTAAAAACTGTTTTTTTGGAATAACTTTTAAACGGCTTCACCATTCGATTCCAAAAACTAATCGGCTTTTAACCTTGAAAAACCACGTCGATCGCCGCCGGTTCGGTCAAAATCGGTTGATTCGTTCATGCGATATCGTCAACGAAAAATTTTAAAAATTTGTTTTTTTTTTGAATCACTGCGATATTTCATATGCAACGTCATAATTTGGTGAAATTTGATTTGCGTTTGACGTTAGCGGGAAGCTCCAGGGACGGCCTGCAGGGTCAACCAATTTTTGAAGTTGGTGGCATGTGCTCATGGGCTGTAAGTTCGGTTGTCAGTTCAGTTTAAGATCCCAAGCACATGGTAGCACCCGGCTGTCATGTTTATTGGCAGTAGGTTTTTTTTTAATAGCCTTGCGAATCATGCTTGGTGGATCGGTGCCCTATTATGGGGATTTTTAAGCTATGAAATCTGATGAAATGGCATGGGCGATCCTAAACATGTTCACAGGCTCTAGACTTCGCGGAGTATATAAAAATAGGTTGTCACACGTGGTAGAGCCACGCTGCAGCCATATTATGGTTGTAACGCGAATGAGACGGCTCGACCGGAGAAGGACCACGCTCTCACAGAATACCTGTGTAAAATAGCAGCCTGATGCTGCTGTGTTTGGCATGTTGAGTGTAGAGAAACCGAAGACCTTAGTCCTCAGGGGTGACAACGCATCTGCGTTTTAATTGGAGTTTTGGCGGGAACTTGGCCGTCGACGGATTGTCGCTCCTGTTTTATCGCTTAAATAATGGTTTGAAGTGGATTTTGATCCATAAAAGTGATGCGATTTTGTGAATTAAGTGCCTGCGCGTGTAAATGATTAGAGAAAACGATGAAACAAGTGCTTCAATGTTAATATAAACCTCAAGTTATTTTGATCGATTAGGCGCTTTATGAACTTGAGTGACTATGGTCATCAACTATCTACTGGGTTGAGCTGTCGTCAAAATCTGCCAAAAACTTCACAATTGGCGTGCATCAGCATATTGTGAAGAAAAAATTTATAAAAATGAAGATCCCGAAAGAAATGATAGGCTCAGAAGGGCTAGAACGCTGAGCCGTAAAGCCAGTTAAATAAAAAAATGCGTTTTGATTCTTAATCGAAGTTAAATGTAGATGTCCACGGGCCACAACACCCACTTATCATCAGGTGGACTGTGTGCTTGTTTGTCACCCTAATTCTATAAAAAAAGTTAATTAAACGCAATAAAATCCGTAAAACCTAATTTCATTTACGGCTTTCGTTAACATAAGTTTTTTCAACAAAACTTTTTGTTCAAATATTTGTAGCATGACCATATCGCTTGTTGATGCAAATTGATTATTGATTGAAAATTCTATAAAAATTGAGTCATCGTAATTATGATAATCTTAAGTTTAGCATTGAATGCCACATTATTATCTTAACCTCCATAGAATTATTATCTGGTGATCACTTTTGTTGACGTTTCGTGGCACATCTTTGAATTTATTCCTCATGTAGCCTTGAAACTTATCATAATTTACCAAGACAATACTAATGAGGTTTTTTACATCGAATGCACAAAACAAATTAACTTCAATGATACTATAATCAATAACTATAATGGTTTTTTTTTATCTTTGAGAGATATTTTATTGCTATTACTAGTTACTCGTAGTCGTAACAGAGCACATTACGCAGTGTGATGCCCTTATTTAATGTTCTAATATAATTATTACTTCATTTATCAAATAAACATATTATAATTAAATCCTGTACGTGATTTATTATATAATTGTAAGTTTTAACGATCTATTGGTATATAAAAGTAAAAACAATAGGTTCACAAACGTCTGCGGTCATCGCATGTGTAAATAAAATTGAGATTGTTATCTGACAAACGTTAACGCCATTACTGAGTTGCTATTGAACGGCCTAATGTATGAATAGTAATGTATAAACATATGTATGTATGAAATAGTAGGAAAACAATAATATATCCATTTTTTGAACTAAAGCAAAGTGAATTTTCGTCTAGTAAAACTTTTTTGAAGTCAATGAACTTGCCGGCTGAATCATATAGTGATAAATCCACTATATTTTCGGTATGATCCAAAAACTAAGTGGAAATCGAACATGAAATAAAATTACGAAAAAATCCATTTAACAGTGATTTAGTAATTAATATTAAAGGTGAAGTTGCAGAAAGTTTTCTTTGTCGTAAGTATAGTTATTACATTATTCGAAATTAACAAAGATTTCAAATCGAAGTAGTAGTAATTAAATAACGTGACTACGAAAAATAACCCACTGGTTGTTATTCTCACTAATGGTGGCTTTAATTTATTATAATTTCATTAAAGAATGTTGAAAGTAGTACGATGATAGTGACGTTAGAAATCAAATTTTTATTGTATTGGATTTTTTGAATTTTTATTCTTAACGAGGTTTCTTAGAACGGATCTTTGACTATGAATTTTAAATAGATTGTTTTCAATTTCACTCACACAGAATCAAAATAAAAATTTCTAATAATATCTTATTTCAAAATTCAATTTTAAACTATGATGTGTTTATATTCAAAACAAAGAAAAATTATACATAGAGACTCATAAATGTGAGAGCAACAAGGTCGCTCTTCTGAACCAGTCGACGTATGCGACCTTGTTGGCAGAAAGCACTGACCACTGTTCAATTTAAGTGATTTATATTTAAACGCAAGTGAGATGAAGATAATGGCAGTCTTGATAGATTACAAAGATGGCGACAATAATTTTACAATAGAAAAATGATATCATATTGAAACCGATAAGACATTCACAGAGTTAGTTAAATGACACGGAAAGTTATAATCTACACGTAGGCGAGATACCTATAGATATGCGGTGTTTGTCTAGCGCCGCATAAGCCGACCAATGACGGTGCACCACATCGCGCTCGCAAACAAGTCATGTGAACGACGCTGTGGACAGGCGCCATGTGCCGACCACGACCTTCACCTACGTATGCATTCCTGGTACATTTGATAGATAAAATATTAAACCATTAACCAAAGAGCACTACCGTGGGATACCAAAAAATATCAAAGATGCGCGCGCAACGTTTCTTACTTTTTCAGTTAAAATTTATCTAAAAATTTGCCATACAGTACGGTTGAATAATAATGTAAGTAGTATAATATCTTAGCAAGAATTAAAAAGATTTATATTAAAGAAAAAAGTTATAATCAAGCGTCATGTACACTTTTATGAATAACCGTGACCACAACTCTATGGAACCTTCAAAAATTTAATCGGTGTTAAAATTAAATCCTATCAATTAAAATACGTGTGATTTGAAAAAGTCCGTCACGCAATGATTTACGGTAAGATTAGAAACAATTGTTTACGTTCGTATTAATTAACTGGAGTCATAGAAGGTATCTCTATCTATCTGGGACCAGAAACTGATATTCCTTGTAAGGTAGTCTAGTGTGACCGATTGAGGTCGCTCTTTTGAAAGCGCCAGTTAGTTATTTTTGGAATGAGTGTAAACAACTTAATAATCAAATAAGGACAGAGACACACTTATTCTAATGGATTTTTAAAATCATATAAACAAGTTGTAAAAATTATAAAACTATAGTTCACTGTAAAATAAGCACACGATCTATTGTGTGCCCTACAAGGCAGCTAAGTTATGTTATAGGAAGTAGAAGAAGTGAAAGCAGACTTAGCAAGGATTCCCGAGTATACAATGCCGCTAAGTCAATTGGTACTTGAAATGTCACGTGAAAGGTACGCTGAGTGCATTTAGACATAGTTGCAATTGCCATTGGCAAAATAAATGCCTTTTTTAGTTGGCATGAGTAGAGGTTTAATGAGTTTACTGTGCTAAAATTTTATTACAATTCCACAATAGCATGTTCATTATTTAAGTCGATTTTTATTAAGTTATACATGTGAAAGTTTTATAGTTTCACTTTCAATGTTTAAAACTATTAAACATTAATTTATAACTTTTCTAGATGAATTTTAATAACCAACCAAGTATATAATCATAAAAATACATTTATATTTAAAAATAAATTATCGAGAGGTAAAAGTGAAGCATATAGAGGATGAAAGAAAAGTTAAGATATCAAATTAACCTCACGTGCCGGGTAAAATATAAAACCAATAAAGACTAACTTAAAGCGCAGATTATTATATAAGATATAGAAATGGTAGTTTACTCGTAAATTGGACTTTCATTCATTGGATTTTATCTGATTTAAATGTAGTAAAGGTGCTAATTTCTCATAAAAACTAACTCTATGTAATGATTCTCCATTTGTAACTTGAACACATCTTTAGACTAAGTGCTGCTTGGTAGCAGATAGGTCAGAGTGTTATCTAGGATCTACTAATACGGAACTCTTAAGAGACGGGAAAGGAAAAAGAAATATTTATTGCCTTGTCTACGTACGCTACGCTACATAGTACCGAATTTCATGGCATAAATACAAGGGAGCAAAGGAAAAGAAGGTAGAAAAAGCAGGAAAGCAGCCTTACTACCAAAAATTTAGGAAATCTTATATAGGCAGTACTTTATCAGTATTTATTGGACTATCCAAGGAATTTCAGAAGAAGCACGTGGCCGTAAAATGGGCGCGTTGGGTGCGGGTAACGATTTTCCTAAGTCACAGCTGTGGCTACGTTGTGACTTGCGCATTAGTGCTCACCGCCACGTGAGTGCTGGCGCCGCGCCTAACAGCTTTAAAAACTTTCAACACGAAATAATCTCGTATTTCTAAGATTTACAGGACCATATCGCAATATCCTTGTGATGTTGTACAGACATCTCGTTGGATAAAGAACACCATTCCTAGCGCAGAAAAGCCGACAGGGATTTTAGACGTAGTTTAGACCACAGGTGCGATACAAATACTACGTAATCCATATCAGAACGACGTATTCCTGTAGACATGCGCAATGCAATATATCGGGCCACGTGGCAGTTTCCCGTTGCAGAACTTTTACTGAATGCGGCATGCTCCTACTAGAAAATATAAAGGGTTTTCTAGACAATTTTGAATTAAATGTTAGGTAAATAACCAAAAGAAACTATCCATAGGAATGGCTGAATGAAAACCTTTCGCAAATTTATGCGTGGTAGAGCCACGCTGCAGGTATATTATGGTTGTAGTACGAATGGGTCAGCTCGACCGGGAAAGGACCACGCTCTCACAGAATACCAACGTAAAATAGCAGGTTAATACTACTGAATTTTGTATGTTAAGTGTAGAGATCCGGAGACCCTTTTTTACTGGAAACGAGGCATTGCATCATAGTCCTCTGGGGTGACAACGCATCTCATCATCGCGTTTTGATTCTTAATCGAGGATAAAAGTAGATGTGTATGGGCCACAGCAACCATTAGTTACCATCAGGTGGACTGTGTGCTCATTTGTCACCCTTATTATGTAAAAATAAGAGTTTTCTATACCTGGTCTTCAACAGGTTTAAATTTTGTTCAAAATTGATTATATAAAGGAAGAGTTGAAATTAAATGATTAGGCAGAAACAGAAGCTTACACGAATGTGTGATTGCGTTGATAATAAAAACGGAAGTTAACGCTAATCAGCGTTATATTTAAAGGAAACATTAAATTTGTCCTAACGTCGTGCTTAATAATTTATGGGCTGAAAATTATCATTTTGCAAGAATGTTAATAAGTGGGAGATTAAATTAATAAAATTAGTGAAGCTCTTCAGTGTATCGATTCGATAATTGATAATTATATATTTAAATAAAACCAGTTTTTACGGATTCTATCGCGTATATTTACTTAATATATTCCCGACGTTTCGCACGCACTTTACAGCGCCCATGGTCACGGGGAAACAGGTATTTGACGTTATGTCAGTAACCACGGCTACCTCCGGATTAAAATTATTAATTTTTGTTCCGATCTACACAGTTTGAACTTACTGTCGACTTCAAGATACTGTAAGTTAATATACGCGATAAAATCCGTAATATAATCCGTCTGTGTAGTTTTATTTAAATTTAGTACTCGCTTAAACATAAGAAATGATTATATAATTGTATATTTTGGTGTGAAAAACATTTTCATAAATGTTAAAGAGCATTTTTTCAAATCTGCTGAAAATATTTTTATTCACAGTATGGTGAGGTTGGTTATTTTTAAAACATAACAAATCCACTCACTATCTACAACTTTCTGGTACAAGTACCGGGAAGTAAGCAACGAGTACATATTATGCACTTACGCATGCGGAGCCCTTCTATTAATTCTGTTGCTATAGCGTTATGTGTATGTGTTAGTCATTCTAGACACGTTACACACAGTGGGCTAATTTTTAATCGTCTAATCTAAATCTAAAACTATGTACTTAGGAATTTGATGTATTTCAAAGAATGTTTATACAACTTCCATTCTAAACATGATCCTTCAATAAAAAAAACTATGACGAATTAGTTCTGAAACTATTGAGAAAAACCTTTCATTGAACAGGTCAAGTGATTAGCCAATGTTTTGTTGAAGTAGTGAGTGACCTCGGATGAAATCGTACTTTGAACAAAGCGTTTACGTATTGAAGAATTGAAAACAGATAGGTACAAAATCACTACTTATATTTATTTATAAAACATGATGACCCTTATCCAATTATCATTGGCATTCATAAGTGTGTAGTGTGATTTAAATTTATAAATATCAGTCATACGTAAATGCGTAAGATTGATATCGTAACCGATGTGAGGTTGAATTATATGAAGCATTTAAATAATATAATCGAACAGTGCGACGACGCTACTTAAGCCCGCCGTACGCACAGAATATCTGACCATAACGTAACGTGGATGGATGCCACGAGTACGCCATTTCGTGTGCCTTGTTTACTACCACACACAATATTTTTCGTTTTTGTATACGAGTAAAAAATTACACTCTCGTATTAACAGAGATGACAATGTGAAGTTATTTCCTCCAGCATCATAATATTATAGAGCCATGTGCCGAACACGTCGGCGCGCCACGTTTTGCCATGCTAGTTTCCACTACGGACCTTATAAATCTTCCTGTGTCACTTTACAATATAATCCATTTATACTTGTCGAAGACTTCGCAAAACCACAAATATGAGAACTGAATGATGATGAGAGCGCGGATGTTATGTATATCCATATTATGATAGAGTAACGGCTGTGTCGCATTGAATATGCGACGGACGCGCGCGGCAGCTGCGAAGCAACTGGAGTCGACGAGGCGGGGTGAGGTTTGTGGCGCGGAGGCGCGAGACGAGGGGGGCTGGCGGCGTCTAAACCGCGCGTCTCGCAACTACTGGCCCCTCATGAATTGTGCGACGTCAGCAAGCGCGTGCGTACTCGCGCCACCAGCCACCACCAGCAGTCAGACATGAGACAAAAACTGCAGCGATTCATCCACGCTTTACGTCTGATAGTTCAGTGTTCAGAACTCGTTTTACATCACGCAAATAGTAAATTGCAATTTTCTCGGTATCTTTTAGAGCCCCTTAGCGTATCTCTCAGCCGCTTCTTCGAGGTTTGATAAATGGGCCTCTTTTTATTATTGGATTATTCTCGTTTTTATCTCGACCGATAATTGATTCGCATTCTCTACTGTACACATCAATGATTTGCAAAAACAGTTGCACGGTCTGTCACGGTACCTATATATTGTTCAGACTTGTTTTTTCTGAGGATGTAATACGAGACGTCTGCGACTAATACAATTACAGACAAAAGCTGAAACTGTATTTACTTAGGAACAATTGAACGAAGGACAACAAAACAAATGCGGTAAAGAATGGTTTTAAAATCAAAAGCATAGCAGTTAACAATATTAAGAATAACAATGACGAATGTCCATACAATAGCATGGTTGGTTGAATTAAAGCACTTATTTTAAGAACATACTAGCCCCTATTTGCAATGCTTATAAATAAATGTCCGAAACCAACGTAAGTAATTCAATACGTACTTTAATAAAATAAAATGTGTACCACATCACGTTTTGGAACGCACAGCGTGTACTTCTTCACCTTTATTTGGATTTGGAATTTGTTTAATGATTTCTTATTTACGCGAACACTACACATTTAAATAATACTAGTTTTTACGGATTTTATCACGTATATTTAACTTTTTAAATACCCGACGTTTCGAGCACTTTACAGCAACCATGGTCACAGGGCGGGCTGAGATGGTCAACGTCCAGATGTCATAGTTAACCGCGGTTACCCACAGATTAAAATTTAACTTTTGTTCCGATCTAGACAGTATGGACTTTTGGTATCTTGAAGTCTTGCAGTTGTATGCTTGGGTTGGGATTTAATTTTAATTACTATAGGATCCCAAGCAAATGGTAGCACCCAGCTATCTTCTCTATTGAAATAAGGATGTATTTTGATTTCAATAACCTCGCGAATCATCCTTGGAAGGAATCGGTGTTCTTTAGCGAGGATTTGTGGTCTATCAAATGTTGTGACGGGGGCAATCCTGTACGTGTTCACAGACTGCAGACTCCTGGATACCCTACGTATTTAAAAAGTTAAATATACGCGATAAAATCCGTAAAAACTATTATTATTGGAATTTGTTGATCTGGAAACATTTGCAAAAAAAGGCTTAATTCTTCTTAATATTTTCCTATGAAATTATCGTTATGATTATAATTATAACTTATATTTTTTCTGGTTTAACGCCAAAATTTCTACAATAAAAGGGGATGTACCCCAGATTGAAACGTAAACTGTAGAAATTTACATTTAACTAAGCGCACCCGAGTCAGTAAATTGATTTCGTCACATGCAATAGTTCGAGCGTTATTAATACAATACCGTCTTCGCCAAATAAGAAAATATAATGATAAAAATATTATGATAATATCGTAACCTGTGTATTTTCATGACAAAAGCTTAAGTATCTTCAAAAGCATAAACTACATATTTATTAACAGCAGCGTCAATATATTTAAAAGAATATGCATTTGAACAGCTAGATTTAATTAAGTAAATAAGCATACGTACATGAAAGCAAAAAAGAAAAAAGAAAGACAGACTTTTTATATTACATGGTAAATGAGTTTCTGAAATTTTATCTGTATTCTTCAGTGCATCTGCTAACTGCTGTACTTGTAACTGACTTTGCTGGATTGATTCTTAAGTCAGGTTCTTTCCACTTTCCAAGTTGCTACTTCCATAATTCACCCTTATGTATCATACGACTTTTTTCTTCTTAATTTGTTTTTGTGCTGTTTCTTAACAATTGAGGAGCGTTTTTACAAAGCAATATAACAAAGAAAAAATCAAATATTATTTTTTTGTTGTTTTGAATACTCTTTTTATAGTGTATGTATCGCTTACAGAAAATTCATTAGTATATGATGGTACTAACGAATTTTCTTTAAGTGATACATAAACCATTTAAATAGAACTGTAAAGTTTCTTAGTTTTTTTAAAGTGACGCACTAGATTTGTTTTTTATTACTATCCTTTTCTGTAAACTTACGTGATTATTATTGCATCACATTATAAATCAGTATTATTGGGTAAGTCACCGAAGAAGCACGCACTTTTTTTGAGTTCAAATTTTATAAATAATCATGGATAATGGAGAATATGACACGCTAGTGGTTGAAGCTATTAGGGAAAGAAAGAAGACACAAGAAAGAAAAGATTGTCCAGATTTAAACTGTGATTATCATTTAAATATAACAATTTCAGCCTTAAGATCATTGCGGCAGATAGCTTAACTCAGTTTCAACGACCAAAATAGTAATCAATATCTTATTATTATTTTTCGTGGTAACATACATATTAGTTATAGTTCAATCACGAAACATGAGCTTAGCGTAGGCGTGAGAGATATATAGCTATTTTTTGCAAACCTGTTTACACATTAGTTGCGAACCGATTAACTATCGAATTGATATGCACTTACATAAATGCGTTGTCACCCCTGAGGAGTAAGACGGAATGCCTTGATTCCAGTAAAACTGTTCTCCGGTTCTCCACACTTACGAAACACAGCACCATTAAGCTGCTATTTTACGCTGGTATTCTGTGAGAGCGTGGTCCGTCCTCGGTCGAGCCAACCCACCCGTGCTACAACCATAATGTAGCTGCAGCGTAGCTCTACCACGTAGAAAACATTATTTGAGAAACTTAGAAGAAATATGTATGCCTAAGAGAAAATAAAAAATTTGAAGCTTGAACTGTATTCCGATTCTTGCAACAGTTAGAATAAAAACTTTATCATGCTAACTATGTTACCAAATTTCATGGCAAGGTTCTTAATAAACTGAGCCACATTTTCCTCATTCGAGACCATAGTTATATGCCTACTGATAGAGTATTCGGAAGGGAGGAACGGCTACCGTCGACGTGAAGTGAGTGTGTTGCCAAAAGAGTACTATTAAATTTTAGGAAAACATGTACAAGTCAACGAATGGGGTAAAGATTGATATACTTATGACATAAAAATAACAATATCAACACAAACAAACGAGTGATAAAAGCAAAACTGTCATTTAATACATCCCAAACACGAATAATTCACTTAACTGTAGTCGGATCCCAAGCTTCAAAAAACGTTGAAGTGGGTGTTCGAGATGCATATTCTGCTGCATCAGTGACTATTGAAATAAAAAAGAAGTTACCAGTTACCTAAAACTAATATGATCTCATTTCAAGAAAGCAGACGTCGAAAATTTACTTAAATTTTGTGATATTTCGGATGAGTGATGACAGATGTCCTTGATGCCCGTGCGTTTTATGCGGATGTACTTACAGGGTTCTGCCTGCTTACTCTTGAATCCAATAACAATTTCGATCCAATCTCAATTTCAATCCAATGTCAATCCAATTTTGTTAGATTACCGTACTCTTGAAAACAATTTTGACAACATTGGGTTAAAATCGGAATTGCGCTCGTATTGGCCTAAAATTTTGTTGTACCACATGAAGTTAGTTGCGTTACTCTTAGCAACAGCCATGTTTTATTTATCGTTAAACCGGTAAAGTCATAATAAACCCTTTGTAACTTTCATAAACGAGCGTTTAATTAGTAAAAATACTTAATAAATGGTATAATTCGACAAACATAACATCTTTTAATACAGTTCGTATAAAAACGCTATATTTGCGAGATTAATTAATTATAAGACTGTATAGGAGCGTGCCTTTGCTTCATTTTTTGTTGTCAGAAAAAATTGTTATCACGACGATCACGAAACAATATAAACAAAGATCAACTTTCGAAGAACTCTTTTTAAGTA
>DWHP01000123.1:0-24365 GCA_018247895.1 Parnassius honrathi
GTGTAATATTAATGTAATACTTCAATTAATAATTTAGGAATTTATTTTATAATATTTCTAGAATTTTTGTAGTAATTCTGTATGTATTTAATTGTTTATTTTTTGAATGAAATAAGAATATTTGTAAATAATTTTAAGCTTTTCGCAATATAATTTTTGCACGTAATTTTAGCAAGTAGGATTATACTTTATTTAATTTTTGAATGCCACTTACGTCAAACATGCTAGTTGCACAATAAATACGGTAATGATTTTTTACTAAATTAACCGTGTTTTTATGCAGATAATTTTCTATATATTGTATATCTGCCTATCTATCAAGGAAATGTCCGCCGCGCTGCCTCAATGCATGTTGGCGAACTTCACATGTCTGTGAAATATATTACTTTAATAATTCATTCACCGCCGTGCACTTGGTAAAACACACTTATGATTGCAACTATCAATTTCGTTGCTCCGCGGCTTCGGTCAAAACGACCTAAAGTTTTGATCAAGCCGAAGGTTCCTAGCAAGCGTCGAATCGGGCGGGGGCTAGTCTACTCCTAACTTTTTGACGTTATCAGTAGGACTAGATTAATACCTATTCTGCTCTCCTGTCCGGCGAGTAGTTGGCGAATGGCTCTGAGTTCTTCCTTCGAATGGATGCCGCCGGTTATTTGGTCTGGTTCAATAGGAAGCAGACAGAACAGAAACACTAAGACGATCCTCTTACTCTCTTATTTTATCCCACCCCCTCTTTTCTAACCCAATCCGAGGTGTCAAGCGTACCCTGCCAATGGACGCGTAGCCGGAGGGAGTCCAGTCGCAAACGGTGCCCATCCGAGACTAGGGCGATTCGGGTAGATTTTAGCTCTTCCCTCGGCATGCAGGGCTCTGCCGAAGGTGACCGAATAATTCCCTAGCTAATCGTGCGAGCAAAATCGTGGAGGGAAAATGGATATTTTGCAAAGACTAATGAAAAATCTCCTCTAATTAAATCGGAAAACTGAAACTGGCCGGAGGCAGAGTTCTCTATAATATCCGAGGGCGAACTGCCTAAGGCTTAGTTGGGCATTCATATTTGCCCCGCGGATAAGCTGGCTCTCTAGAGGAGGCAGCTGTGCTATTGAGGGCACAAAATGGGGGCCTCCATACCGAGCTATGGAGAATCTTCTACCGTAGGGACGGGGAGAAAGGGTTCCTAGTAACCTTTTCTCTAGACGATCCATCGGCGGAGGCTCTTCGGAAGGCAGGCGGCGCAGTCGTTCTTGGCTTTAAAATGATAACTTTTTAGGTCATGGAAGGCTATGACTCTGGAAATGGAGTCCGAACCGCGCAACTCCAATTTCCCCAGCCCTCCACTTCTCCGGGTAAAACTGGAATGCTATCATTGAGAGTGACGAAGACCTAAGGCGCTGATGTAGCCTCGGCCCGACGGCCACCGCTGGTGTCGTCTAGGGTTGAGGGGGAGGTGGGGGTGGTACAGTGAAAGGTAAGGCAGGCGTAACGAGCGCCGGTAAGAGACGTCTTCGTCTTCAACAGGCGAAAAAGACCCCTGCCCCCCACGCCCGTTAATGGCTAACCCCAAGGGTAAGACGAGGGTCCTCCAGGCAAATCTTCACCGTGCAACAGCTGCTTCTGACGTGGTCGAGGTTTGTTTTGCAGAAAACAACTTTGACCTCGCCCTCATACAGAGCCGTGGGTGGCCAACGGCGAAGTTCTGGGATTGTCGGCTGCCAGTAAGATTCTTGTCAATACTATAGGCGGTAGACCCAGAGCTAGTATAATTAGCAATAAAAATATTGAATTCTTAGCTGTTCCAGTGCACTGCAATGATGACATGGTTACAGCATTCATAAATCTTAAGAGGTGCATAGGAGCCGGAGTATTCATTTGGTCAGCCTATCTTCTTAGAAAGAACTCAGATCGAGACAGAGACAGAGAGAGAGAGAGTAGAGGAGTTCGCCCGAAAACACAACGCCGAACTTGTGATAGGTTGTGATATTAATGCTCAGCACGAAACTTGGGGAAGCATTAATATCAACGAAAGAGGTGAGTTACTATATGATTTTCTCGTCTTCAACCGCATAGTAAGCCTGAACTTAGGGTGTACACCAACATTTGTAACGCGTGTTAGCCAAGAAGTGTTAGACGTAACCTTTGCTACCAATAACATGTCCAGGCGGATAAATGTTAGTAGTGAAAACTCGATGTCTGATCACAAATACATTAAGTTTGTGATTGGGTCATCACCAATCTCTGAAACCATTGTTTTTGGGGATCTAAAAGCGACAGCTACTGGGATATCTACAGAGATAGCCTAGAAGAATTTAAAAACATTTCCTAAAAGCATCATAACCCTTGAAGGTCTGGAGTTAGCGATGGAGACAGTAACCGCAGGTTTCTCTGAAGGCGTCAAGAAGAGTTGTCCCGTCAAAACCAAGACCTTAACACAAAAAGTTCCTTGGTGGAATACTAAGCTGAAGTATCTTAGGGAAAAGACCAGAGAACTATTTCGTAGGGCTAAAAAAAACTAAAGAATGTGATATTTATAGTGCATTCCGAACCAAATAAAACAAAGAAATTAGGAAAGTCAAGACAGCATTGTGAAGGAAGCTATGCCAGGAAGTTGAATCTTTGCCTCGCAGTGCAAGACTACACAAAATGCTATCGAAAGATAAACCTAATCAGATCGGGCTTCTTAAAGAGCCCGATGGTGACTTCACTAATTGTGAACCAGAAACATTGGAGTTACTAGCGTCAACCCTTTTCCCAGGATCACATAAGACTTCTTTGCCTTGAATTCTTTCAGAGCCCTACGAAGAGCTTGTAATGAGGACATGTATAGGACTGCAAAAACAATGAGGTCAAACCTGGCCCGGCTGTTGACTCCTTTAAACCAATTAAAACAAGCGAGGAGGATGGAATAATTCCCATCCAATTACAGAGGGGTATCGATATCGTATTTCCCTATCTGGTGAAAATCTTCGGAGAAAGTTTTGAATGAGGATATATTCCAGAACGTTGGACAATTGTCAAAGTTCTATTTATACCTAAGGCTGGTAGAATGGATTACGCTTTACCAAAGTCCTTTAGACCTATAAGCTTAACTACCTTTCGTCTTAAGCTATTGGAACAGGTTATAGATAGGTATATAAGGGATTTAGCTCTAGCTACGAGGTCTATACGTTACAACTAGCATGCTTACCGCAGAGGTGAATATACGGAAACAGCCCTGATCAGTGTCGTTGACAGGGTCGAAAAAGCACTGGAGTATAAAGAAATAGCTCTTTGTGCCTTTCTAGATATTGAAGGAACCTTCGATAGTAGACCCACATCACTGCTACTTGGGGGACATCTAACCCTGACATCTAAAAAACGTGCCCATAATCATCAAATGTGTGAAGTCGATGCTTTCAAACAGAAAGGCAAAAATAGTGCTGTTTCAAACTTCGATTGAGGTTGCAACTACAAGAGGCTATCCACAAGGAGGTGTTTTGTCACTCCTTCTTTGGACTCTTGCGGTTGACCAACTATTATCCAAGATGGCAGACCTACGCATTGACGCACTGGGTTATGCTGATGAGCTTGTGATCATTGTGAGGGGCTTTTGCCAAAGTTCTTTATCGTCAATTATACAAAGAACCCTAAACACCATAATTAACTGGTGTAGGGATAATAGTTTATTAGTAAATGCTGATAAAACTATTATAATACACTTTACCAACAATAGACGGCTGGAAAAATTAGTCACACCAAAACTCAGTAGTAAAGAAACACCATTTTCCACTGAAGTTAAGTAATTCGACGTAACAATCGACCAAATTGCTTTAGGTGCGTGCAGTCGTTTGGTCAGAAACAACTGAGGCTTGCATCCCAGTATGGTCCTATGGCTCTACAGCAGCATAGTGAAGCTGATTCTTACCTACGCCTCTATTGTCTGGTGCAACAAGGCCAACCATAAGACGACTGCGGACAGACTAAATAATCTACAAATGACTGCCTGCTTAATGGCATTTGGAGCTACGCGATCATCGCCTGGAGCGGCTTTTAATACACTTCCATGCCTAATACCCCTTGATCTTTATCTAGACAAGGAGGCGAAGGCTAGTTTGTATAAGATTAACGCCCAGGGCAATCTGAGCTTGCTCTCCTACAGATTGAGATGCATGCTCGTCTCAATTAAGTAAACATCGGTCTTACGCATGATCTCAGATACCATGCGTCCACTATACACTTTTATAAAAAATATATAGTGGAATTACCCTCCAGAGAAAACTGGCTGAATATATATATAATAGGTAGCCTCATATGGTATACCGATGGGTCTAAATTGGACCTCAGCGTAAGCTTTGGAATTTATGGGGAACGCCGAAATTCAAACTTAATACGAATTCGGGTAGATTCACTTCTGCCTTTCAGGCAAAAATTATCGCTATACATCAGTGTGCGGAAATTGATCCGCAAAAACACTACCATATAATTTATAAAAACTGTGATAGTCACGCAGTACTGCTAGCGCTGAGGTCAAACTTAGTGAACTTGAAGCTAGTTAGAGACTGCGTGAACCGTTGAAACGTCCTGGGATGTAACATGAGGATCGTCTTAAGATGAGTTACGGATCACGCGGGTATTTTAGGGAACGCATATGGTGACAAATTTACACTCCAAAGAGTACAGGTATTTGGACCTGAGCCATTTTGTGGAATCTCAAGAAGCCTAGCCCGATTGACCCTTGATATTCTTGATCACAATTAATCACTTAAGATCTGGTCTAACATAGGCTTAAAACATTCTAGAACCTTAATCCGTGCTTTTGATCATAAATTCGCTTCAGAAGTCTTAAAGATTAAGTAAAAATAAATTGCGCATTATGGCAAGAGCTCTAACTAGACACTGTTGTCTTAAAAAGCATATGTCCATCCTGGGATTAAGCAACTCAAGAATGTGTAGGTTCTATTCCGTAACAGAAGAAACACCTCTGCACATCCTAACTGATTGCGGACCCTTAATGCGCAAACGTAACACTCATCTGAGAAACTATGTACTCCGTCCAGAAGTGAAATTGCTCGCGGCTAAGCAACTCCTTCTATTCATTAAAGACACAGGGTTTAGCAGTAAACTATAGCCATAGCAGCGATCACAATAGCTGTTATAGGTCACAGTGATACTGGTCTCTTACCCTAGACCTGCATAGCTGCTCGCACATAAAAAGCGCCGAAATTGAACAAACTGTTACAAATGAGCGAGAGCTCTTTGAGTAGCAGCGTGTTCCTTAGCAAGATACGGGCAGCGGCATCGTTCTGATAACAAAAAAAAAAAAAAACTTTGCCAAGCACGTCAACTGTGGCTATATACCTTCCATGAAGAATGATCTAATAGCAAGAATCAATTTGTGACTTTTTCGAAAACATCAAAATTGTTTCACCAAACTGACGAAGCATTTATTTTGGAATACTAAAACATCGGTATAAGGAAAATATAAGTATATATGAAAGAAAGAAAGAAAGAAAGAAAGAAAAAGTTTATTTGGTACACACATTATAACAAAAAGAATGAAAATAAAACATTTTTTTATATTTATCATAAATATTTAAAAAAGAAACCTTCGAATTTTGTTAAAAAGGAGGATAACGCAAAAATTATAAATATACGATTGATGCAGAGATACAAAAGCTAAATAATGCATGTAGGGAGGAATAACAACAATACGAATATTTTATATTTCGCGTGAAATTGCACTACGTGATTTTTTTAACTAACTAATATTCAACGGTTTATTATCCTGTCTCGAAAATGATGTAGAATACAAAAAAAATACAGGCATATTTTAATAGAGTGCGTATATAAAAACGGTTTACGAATGGCAAATAATACATTTAAATATTAAATCATTAAGAAAGAACTACTGAAAACATTTAAAAAGTTGTGAATATAAGGTAGATATTATTATATTAAGTGAAATCAATGTTAAACGAGAAAAAATAACGCTTTACGAAATAGGCGGATATGAGATATTTAATATACCGGAGAAAATGTCAAGGTGATGGATTGTTAATACATGAATCAAATATAGAAAAATGTCTTCAACAAGAGACATTATAGCATTAAATAGACCACCACCTAATACTAATAAACAATCTTTATAGAAGAATTGAGACTATTAGTGGGGCAAATATCAAATAAACAAGATGTTATCATCACTGGGGACACAAATATATATATATATATATATAATGGATGGAAGTATATATATATAATGGAAAATAGCAGCATCGTGGAAAACTATAAATACACGTTGTGTTAACGAGGATTGCAATGCGACATCAATGAAAGCACAAGAGAGCAGTTGTACATGAAATCGACCATGTGTGGGTGTGCAGCCGCGCTCGATAACACACACATGCTCACATGTAAGTTACCGGATCACTATATGGTAGGAGTTAATTGAGCGTTCGATACATATGAAACAAAGTGGGTCAATGATAATTATATAAAAGATTTAAAGTATATATTAGTTAAAGAAAAATTAAAAGAGATAAATTGGTATTAATTATTAATACTAAATTGCCCATAATTACTTTACAATAAGTTACATATTAGGTTTAAAATTATTTATGAGGAGTCCATAATAGCTATAAAATTAAACAGAAATCAACGAGCAACACAGCCGTGCATTAATTACGTTTTATAAATTGTGATAGAACGAAGATATTATTTGTTTAGGAAGCGAAGGGATCCCAAAACTATGAATTATAGACTAGAATATGCGAGACACAGAAACAAAACAAATAAAACGCTAAATTAAGCAAAAAAAAAAGCAAATCTAGGAAAAATTTAGGGCAATTATTAATGGTGGGTTGGGAAAGAATAATAATGATTTAGATTAGACAGTAACTAATGTATGTTCAAATTTCGAGAAATGTTATAAATTTTGATAAATAAAACATTACGGTAATTGTAAATCTTTAGATCGTACCACTTACATAAGTGTAATATAATCCGACTAACGTATATTTCCGTTACCAAGCAGTATAATCGAACGAAATTGAAGAAAAATATTTTTTTTGTTCAGGCACTATTCACATGCCCGCCAAACTGGATCTCAATTGTAACCAGAACGCTTTTTTTATATGAGAGGGGGACCAACGAGCATACGGTTCACCTGACGTTAAGTGACTACCGCCGCCCAAAAACAACTGCAACGCCAGGGGAATTGCAGGTGCGTTGCCAGCATTTTAGAAACAAGTAAGCTCTTTTCTTGAAGGCCCCTAGGTCGTATCGGTTCGGAAAATTCGAACCGTGAAAAGTGAACCTGGTCGAGCCCCGACTCTTCGACACATTAACCTAAACGTTAAGTTGTAGAGGTCTCATCTAATGAAGTCAACGCTTAGTCCTCCTCATGCTCTAACCCAAAATCCTGAAACCTTTCAACTCGACTTACAAAACAGTTTTCAGTGCCAAGAAGATTGCAATGCAGTGAACGATATGAATGATAAACTTGAGGAGACTGTCCATGCCGTCGCAGATAAATTCTGCAAGACCTGCCGCAGAGGAACACAAAAACTCTCTCACTCTTAATTTCATGGCGGTTAGACGGGAGATGAAGCTGCCAGCAGTTGTCAGCAGATTTGATAGCATATAAGCAACTGAACAGATCTCCAAATGCATGCGGCGGGACTTACGCAACCTAAATACTGCTTGTATTGAGGAAGCGATCGAGCGAAACCAGGGCTCCAAAGTCTTTGCCAGAGATATGTCTGCCAGAAAGAGCTAATTATCAAAGCTGAAGACTGAGTGTGGCAACACCGTTTCCGGGATACCTGAGATTTTGAGTGAGATTGAGAGGTTTTATGGGCAGCTGTACACAGCGTCGTTGGAACCACACGCGAATGTGAGTAACAATCCCAGGGCCAGTCGTATCCGACACTATTTCGATGATATCCCGGATGTCAGTGTGAGTGAGATTAGAATGGCTCTCCAGCACCTTAAAAACGGCAAGGCCTCTGGCGAGGATGAAATTACAGCGGAGCTTCCGAAAGCGGGTGGATCATCGGTACTTAAAGTCCTTCAGAAGCTCCTAAATTCCATCCAGAAGTGCAATGGCCTTATTTTTCAAGAATGACAACGCTCTCCTTAAGAACTACAATCTAAATTCCCTTCTGACCTGCGTCTACGTGCTGTTTTCGAGAGTCATTACGTATCGTCTCTCACGCAGACTCGACGACCTCCAGTCTCCCGAAAAAGTCGGTTTCCGAAAGACCACATACATACCCTTCGGTAAATTGTACAGAAGTCCGAAGAGTACAATCTGAAACTTTGCCTGACGTATGTGGACTATGAGAAAGCCTTTGATTCCGTCGAAATTTGGGCGATAATACAGTCTCTTCTCATTGACATCAAGTGTACTGTCGGTATATCGAAGTGCTAAAGTGTTTGTACGATAGCGCTACGATGGCTATCCGAGTACAGAACCAAAGTTCAAAACCTATCCAACTACAGAGAAGTGTAAGACAGAGTGACGAAGCTCTTCATCGCTGCATTGAAAAATGTTTTTAAGCTATTAGACAGGAAAAGATACGGTATTAACATCAATGGCGAGTACATCACTTACCTTCGATTTGCCGACGATGTATTTGTTAGTCCTTATGGAAGAATCGCTGGAGGACCTAATCACTATCCTCAATAACATCAATAGTGCCTCCCAACGGATAGATCTTAAGGTGAACACGGACAAAAGAAAGATCATGTTTAATGTCCGTGTTACACCTATGTCGGTAGTTGCTGGGAGCACTAAGGTCGATGTTGTTGACGACTACGTTTACCTGGGACAAATAATTCCGATTCGGACTGAGAGGTCAATCGACGGATTCCACTCGGCTGGGCAGTGTTTTTTTTATAGGATAGGGTGACAAACGAGCACACAGTCCACCTGATGGTAAGTGGTTACTGTGGCCCACAGGCATCTCCATTTATCTCTGATTAAGAACCAAAATTCTGATGCGTTGTCACCTGTGAGGACTTAGATGGAATGCCTCGTTGCCAGTAAAAAGGGTCTCTTATTCTCTACACTCACCATACGAGAAAACGGGAACATTAAACACCTATTTGACTTCTGTATTCGTATATTGACGCTGGTATTCATAGCCCAACGGATTAGTAGGCTGAAGTGGCAATGGGCCGGTCATATAGCTCGAAAAACCGACAACTGTTGGGGAAAAAAGGTTCTCGAGTAGCAGCCTCGTACCGGTAGGCGTCGTGTAAGGCGACCCCTCACTAGATGGAGTGACGACCTGGTAAGACATGCAGAAAGTTTATGGATGCAGGTGGCTCATGAACGTGCTTTGTGGCATTATTTGGGGGACGCTTATGTTCAACAGTGGACTTGTTAAGGGCTGTAATGATGATGATGATGATGACCCGTATAAATTGTCTTCTTCAAAGCTTTTTATGTTTTTATGTATGCCAAAGTCAATATCTTTATTACTTTAAATTGTTCTCTAAGGGACTCTTTTAAGTCATAAATCGTACGTACCGCTCTGTTTTGAAAAACAAATATGACTTCAATGTCTGTCGCATTACCCCATAGCAAGATTCTATAAGACATTACATTATGAAAGTAACTAAAATAAACTATTCTAGCTGTCTCAACATTGGTGAGACTTTCTAATCTTTCTTACAGCACATGCATCAAAACTAAGTCTGCCTGCTAATTAAGATATATGGGGGCCCCACTGAAGCTTCGCGTCAACAATAATACCAAGAAAAATAAAGGATTCATTAATTTCAGCCTATTAAAGTCCTCTGCTAAAGATAGGCCATAATAGAAAGACACTGCTGCCCATTTCCTACGTAGTAAATGGGCCTCTCTATCGACTCTTATGACACACACACGGAACGATATGGGATAGTCGATATTCTTAAACCACTACGATACGGTCACTGAATCATAAAATTAATTTAGGATTCTAAAACATACGTCGAGTAGGGGCGGCTCGGCGTAACGAATCCATCACTCCGTTTTATCCTGTAGTTACCATATAAGATTTTTCTACTTCTGATTTACAGAATCGTCTGTTAATGCCAGAAGAATGTAATGGCTTTCTATAGTTGGCAATATACACCCTCGTTCACAGGCATACCTTAAACACTCAGATCTGTAAAGGGCAGTAACGTCAAAGGAGCGAGACGTCTGCTTCTGGGATCGGCAGTCCGTTTGCCAAGTGTGACAATTACTAAAACTCTTACAAAGGGAGAGAAGGCTTACTTTATTATAATAAACTCGTAACAGGCTTATAAAGACTTAAAAGCTTAAGTTACAGCCTATATACCGTTCCACTCCACTCCTCTGAGTTTCTGGGAGGGAAGTGTCTGCCGTACTGCACCTATCTCTGCTGGTGGATACATTCCACATATCTTAGAAATATATATTTTTTAAATTTATCAGACACGATGGATGGATAAATCAGCACTTAAAGTTGCAATTAAAAAATTTCGGCGTTAGCGGGAATCGAACTCACAACTGACACGGGTTGCTCGCGTTTATATGGCATTGCTTAGTCCCTCAGCTACCATACTTCTCGATACGATGAAAGCCCTGATAAAGAGTTAAAAGAGAAAAATTTTTACGAATGTTTTTTTATAGTTACGCAAATACATTGAATAAAACTTACAGATTACGTCTTAAAATTTGGTTTAATTTAAATGAAATATAACATTTAATTTTTTTTAAATTTAAATATAACATTTTTAAAACAAATTCACATGAATAATTAAATACTCGTATGTGTTGTTAGTGAAGTCGTAAAGAAACAATGCGGATCTCTTACTTAAGTTACGGGAAAAGATTTTTATTTTGTATAACGCTTGCATTCTAAAGTGCCTTCTGCTGTAGGTACGTCTAATTTGAAGCGGATGTCGCTCTCACTTTTTGTCACTGTTAGAAGCTCTAATGAGACTGTCGAGTGAGGCTTTATTCGTATACTTCAGTTTTAAATTTTGTTATATTTAAAATTTTCGGGAAAATTCTGCATTTGAAATGTATATAAATATATCTTCACTTTTCAACTTCAAAAATAATAATTTGCTATTCTGTGGCAATATAAGAGAATCGATCTATCCACTTCGCCCCGTAAGAAAGAGAAATGCTTAAAATACAGGGATCGTCTTAGAATTTCTATAAATTCATCTCGTCTACCTTTACAACCTATAAAGTCCACTGCTGTCTATGCACACTCTATAACAAAATCTATGAGGTAGGCCCATGCTCACCTCATAGATTTCGTCATAGGGGCGATATTTGCCATATTACATAGTTTTCTTATTCAGATGCTGCAGCCGACAGAGGGAAACTGTACAGTTCCCCTCTGTCGCCTCTTGCGCCATCTGCAGGACGATACGGGTTAGTGGATATTTTTACACCGCCACTACATGGTTGATGTTCTCGTTTATACCAGGCATTACATCAGCGATATGTAGCAGCATCGAAGGTGCAAGATGTGTGGTTTTGCAATCGTAATAAAGGAATATTTACTTTACAGCAAGAGATACCATGTCCATGACTTTTTTGGGCTGATGATGATAAAGATGTGGAACGTAACTTGGATGTAGAACATATTTCTTAGAAACTTACGAGTATAACCAGCTTAGACTTGTAGAACTGGAAAATCACTTACAGTCTAAAACGTAAAATAACCAATTATATTTAGATGTATTTACAATTGGAAATAAATGGATTGCGTAAATGTACGGGAATTTCAAATTATTTTCAAACAATATAAAATCACTTAAACTTATCTTCTATAATATAATTATGAAAAATCCTTTTTGCAAAAATGCTGGAATACAAAAATAATAATAATTAATTTTTTTACGCAATTATGGTCAACTACTTGGTGGTACTGGAGCATTTCTATAATGATCGATACACTGTTAGGTCGGGGTGTTCACATGCTTTTTAAATAAGAACTTGAGGAATAAAATCTAAGAATAGGTAAGGAATATTTTATCAGCTTATGAATTACGAGGACAATAGTATATAGGAAAACAAGTAATGTCCGAATGCGACGAATGTTGGGTCTCGCCTGACTGTGGTCCTGATGATGGAAACTTCTACTGTGCTTGCAAACAATGACATGAAAACTGTGTCAGCATTCTAGCTTTGACCACTCTAGTGGTGTTAAGTAGTAAGCAATGTTTCTGAGGTGGTCTGCAATATTGTATACATATAACTTACAATTGCAAAAGAACTGTAATAATAGGAGAGTAAGAGAACGTAATTGGGAGGAACTTCGTTGTGAATGGTTCTTAATTTTATTTTGAGGTTATCAATAACAATAAAAATAAGAAATATTCTACTTACTAAGTTCACCCCAAAGTAATGTATTCATACGCTTTTTATAAATCCGCTCTAGCTCGTACCTCATCATTTGTAATATGTTATGCAATACTCATAAATTATGTGATCAAACCTAGATTATAAGATCGAGCTACCTTTGTTAAAATTAGCGCAAATCGCGGTGATAATCTGATGCACATTTAGCTGCACTTAAGACATTTATACTTCGATCGTTTCAAATCAATAGTTTGTTATTTAAATGTGTGAAAAATTTATTTGCTCAGTTCCGAATCATAAAATAAAATTATGTGTCTCACCTAGTTTAAAAAGCACCTTCCGCCCTCCCTCAATTGGGTGCACTATTCCCGTTATCCCTAATCCCAGCACCACTAACTACTCCCAACAACACTACGTTAGGAAAGACACACGAGGCATCCTTAGGTGAAAGAGACTCTGCGGTGGCTGATCGCTAAGTAAGTTTTTGACATAGTTGTTACATCCAGGTGTACAAGCTAAACAGTACCCGAAACTAAAGATTTGGTAAAGAAGCTTATTGTGACAGTTTATTGGTATATTGTTGATTTTATTCCTAAAAGATAATTGCCATATGGTACCGTAATTTCAACTGACAAGAAATGCAGTGTTTGTGGAGATGCTGGCCAGATTGGTGCTCGTATATGTCTATGGGCCACAGTATCCAGTTACCATCACGTGGACTGTGTGCTCGTTTGTCACAGTTATTCTATGAAAATATGTATATAGTTTATGATCACAAATGAATTGCAGGTGCATTGCCGGCTTTAAAATTTATTAAGTCTTGAATCTTTGAAACACTTCTTCAGATAAATAAGAACAATGCAGTAAGTATCTTCAACGATAGAACGCAAGGTAGAATCGGATAACGATTTTATGGCTTTAATAACCCTCATATTTGCTAGACGTGCCATTAGCGAAATGCAATCATTATAAATAACCAAGCGACTCAATGTCTCTAGACAGTTGGGGAAGTGTCAAAATACAGCCATGTGTACGATTTTTTAAAATATAATAAGTATTTTACAAATTCTAAAGAACAATTTACTTTGTAATAAAAAGAGAAAAGAAAGAAAATGCATTTATTTGTAAAAGCAACATTTGAGATGAAAAAGTTATGACTTCCTATAAAATTTGCATCGGTTTGCTTAGTTCTTAACCGACTTCAAAAACGGAAGACGGTACCAATCGATGGTAGTATTTTGAATGTATGCTATTCGATAAGTTCGAAAATAGTGAACCGATTTTGATACTTCTTTTTATTAACAAGCAAGTGGTAGAATTAAAAATGTTGTTTAACCGACTTCAGTATAAAAAAATGAGTACATCATGAATGTATTCGAAAACAATTAAATACGCGTTAATAAAGATAACTAAAAACTAATGGCCCGGTCTGTATAATATGTATATGGAACTACACGAGAAGCTCCAGCTTGCAAAAAAAAGTTTTATCAAAATCAGTTCACCTAGAAAAAAATTCTAAGGTAGCAGCACACATAAAATTTAAATGAATACACATTTTAAAAACAGAATTGAGTACCTTCTATTTTTTGAAGTCGGTTATAGAGGTATACTTTAGGGGTTGTCCTATAATAAATTGGAGAAAAATTTCTACTTCTGAGAGTGACAAAATCATTGCTGAAATTGTAAATGCAACTATTAAGAAAATATTGAGATTTGAATGTGTGACTGAACTCCTTCTAAGCGGCTGGAGTGATTTTGACGAAAATTTTGTGTGTGAATAAGTTAATTCGGAAATGTTTCAGTTTACAATTGGAGCCAGTAGGTGGCGCTGTTGTCTAGATCCAGAAATCACCTGGGCGAAGAAGGGGGCTTGCTAGTATATATATATATGCATATATGTGTATGTATATATCTAATTACAGGTTGTGAAGCCTTATATGATAGCCATCTGCGGTAATAAAGCATCCGGGGCGTTTTTTTAAAGTTGATTGCGGATGTTCGAAGGGTGCAGTATCTAGTAAGCAGAAGATATAGAAATTAACCATGGAACAAGCGAACTGTAAGTTCGCTTGTTGACATTAGTAACATTTAGTATATGTATATATAAACAAGCTGTCTATGTGTTTTTATTTCTGTAAATAATTATCTGGCGGTTATTTACCTTCACCAAATGTCGTTACTTTTGTTTACTTACGGAAACAGTTACTTTATGAGGTCGAATCTTTCTTTCCCAGATAATATTTCATTAGCCTTTTCAGGTGGGATGGATGTCAAGTCAATATAAGCCTGTTCTTCTTAAAAAGTCCCTTGACCACCTCTGCGTGGACGTTGTATTCTCGTCCTTAACATCGCTTGTATTTATACGTTTTTGAACATATAATAAAATATAGTGCCGACGAGCTTACAAATACGTCAACATCTGTTGTGTAGTATCCGGCCGGGCGTTGTTATCAAAAATCAACGATGAAGAGCAATTCACTAATCTGGGTTGAGCACCAGTTTCTGTACGATCAGTCTAATTTTGATAGAGTAAGGGTGAAAAACGAGCACACAGTCCACCCGATGGTAAGTGGTTGCTGTGGCCCGTAGACATCTACATCTACCCTCGATTACGAATCCAAATGCAGATGCGTTGTCACCCGTGTGGACTAAGATGGAATGCCTTGTTTCTAGTAAAAAAGGTCTCTGGTTCTCTAAGCTCACTGTACTAAAAAGCTACGTTTTAAGCTGCTTTTTTACGCTGCTATTCTTTGAGAGCGTCGATCTTAATTTTTCAGTAATATATTGTAAGCTTAGACGCGGGCCTCTCGCTGTGCTTCACTTCGGGAGGTACCCATTTGCCAAAATTCTTTGTTTTACCTATTTTTCGCAAATGATATCATATTAATTTGATATTAACATGAAAAGCCGAAGCTTGCTCTGTTGTAGTTTGAGACGAATCCGTTGTTAAGACGAGTTAGCTTATCTTTAACAACTTTTTTCTTCGGGCCGCCACGAGGTTCATCAGTCAGGTTAACTACGAAGCTGTTTGAACCAAATATAGGTGGTACATGGTTATACGCATATCGATACTGCGAAATAAAACAAATAGTTAACAGATTTTGAAAATGGAACAACATGCCTTAAATATAAAATTTATTTGATTTTAGAATGCCACGTTAAACAATAGCACAGTATAACAATACGGTTCAAAGTGGCCAGTACAACAAAACGGCTATTTCATGTATCTGAGGGTTAACTTTACCTCTTGTTTAAAAGTAATTTAGAAGACTTATAAGCGTTGAGGTGTGCGTATTACTTAATAACAATCTCTTTTATTACTGCTACTTTATAGAAATTGCATGTAATATAGACACTTTAGCTTAAGTCCCACAAGCCTTCGATAGCTCAGTTGGTAGAGCGGTGGACTGTAGAGGGTACACACATCGAAATCCATAGGTCGCTGGTTCAAATCCGGCTCGAAGGATACTTTTTATTTTTAATGCAATCGTATCTACTATCTACCTTAATTATTTGATTATCTAATTCTGGACAAGTTTGATATGATTTTAAATATGGATGAAATTTGTAAGGTTATTGATTTATCCATAACCTATAATCGATAACCTAGTAAATTGTACACCATTTCGTTTTGGCGAATCGATATTAATAAAGTAGTAAAAGTTTTATGACAAATTATTTGAAAATTAAAAAAATCTTCTTTAATTGTTAAAAAAGTAATTGAATAAATAACTCGAAATTATTTTATTTATGTTCGAAGGTAAATTTAATGAATTTAGTAGTTCAAAAATATACTTGTAGTAATAATGCCTCCTGTGAGGTTTGAACTCACGACCCCTGGTTTACGAGACCAGTGCTCTACCACTGAGCTAAAGAGGCGGCGATGAATAACATCTAAAATTTCCTTTAGTTTTTAATGTGTTTGAGTTTATGATTATTTTACTATTAACGGATATTAAAACTTCGCTCTACATCTACGTTTTAATTAAATGTTAAGAGGCGTGAGATTCCTTATCATGTTTAATTATCTGTAATTTAAATAATCTGCTGCGTCTAAATGTTCTTGTTGATTACCGTATGCTAAAGGTTACACCATTGATATATTATATGTAAGTACATTGCCCGTTAAGACTATTTTCCTATAACAATTATACCACCTAATTTAACAATTGTAATAGCTAAAATCTCCGCCGACATCAATTATATTACTAATTGTAATTTTTAGAGCTTCCCTGCCACGTGTTTGGCGATGAAGGAAAACATCGTAATAAAACCTACATGTTTGAGAAATTTATCGGAGGTAATTATTTTTTTAAGCATTTCCCATATTTGACTTACGTGAAGAAATGGTGTGATGGATTATTTACACCGCCACCAAACTGGGTTGAGACGTGGTAGCTCAGATGGTTAGCGCTCGCTATAAACTTCACAGTACGCGAGCAACCCGGGTTAGATCCCCGCCGGCACCAATGAAATTGTTAATTGCAATTTTAAGTGTTGATTTAGTAAGTGATCGGTGGTGAAGGAAAACCTGCATGTTTGAGAAATAAGAAAAAAATATTTCGAAGAAATCTGAAGTTCGCCGTCACGCGTTAGGGCAGCGCGGCGGGCATATCCTTGCCCTAAAACCCAATCAGAAGTGAGAGGAGAGGAGGCCTGTGCAGAAGAGAAGAGCAGAATAATAAAATCATCTGTTTTGTGGTTAGCAAAGCTCTATTAAGCTATGTAGAGGCCTCAAGGCAATGCGACTGGGCCTCTCTTCCTTTTTCAACTTTTTATATGACGCAAATGCTTGTTGCTAAGACCTTAAGGCGTTGGCAATTGTTTCTTTTATTTTAGGTTAATCTGGCTATGATGGCTGGAATTATTGTCTGTTGAGTTGCGACATAATGAATCCAACAACACTTTTTTAATTTTGCGGTCTAAGAGTATAGGTAGTAGTTTCCACCCCGGTCCCGATACTGTTTACGTTCAACATCGATTTTATCACGTGAAAAGTACATCACATTTGGTTACTTATTAAGGTATGAGGAGTGATACGCTTGTGGCAATTTTAGCAGCCGATGGATTTATAGTTTAAGAATGCGGAAGACGCGAGCATAGAAAAAAATGGCAAGAAGAGGATAACTTTATTTGTTATTTTACAAAAAAATATGATACTTTGTAATATTGTCCGTATTTCGGATTCGATAATAATTTCTACAATGTTCGTGAACAAAATGGCGAACAAAATCTTTTTTTATTTGAAAAATTTATCGACGTAATAAATTAGGTTCGGAGACACAGATACAGAACGTTAAGTTAATTATATCCAACCAATTTACGATAAAGCTACAAATTTATTTAATGCTAATTACAGACTTGAAAATGATAAGTTTTTAATTAGAGCGATGTACTAATTAACAGAAGATGTAGTATTTTTAATAAGCAATGCCATCGATTTTGTTCGTTATATCCTTAAAATTGACCACGTATTTGATAAGCTTATTTTTTTCCAAATTAACTGCATAAGTAAGCTCAAGCTCAACGAGCTTCGGAGAGGGTTGATGTTCGAAGTGGGGATATCCGTAATTGAATGAGAGTAGAGTTCTTGAGTTTATTTATAGGATAGGGTGACAAAAGAGCACACAGTCCACCTGATGGTAAGTGGTAGCTGTAGCCCACAGACATCTACATCTATTTTCGATTACGAATCAAAACGTAGATGCGTTGTCACCCGTATGGACTAAGATGGAATGCCTCGTATCCAGTAAAAAGGGTTTCTGGTTCTCTACACTCACCATACGAAACACAGTAGCATTAACCTGCTATTTTACGCTGATATTCTGTGAGAGCGTGGTCCTTCCCCGGTCGAACTGACCCATTTGTGCTACAACTATACTACCAATATAATTGCAGCATGGATCTACCTCGTAAAATGAGTGGCTGCTTTGTACCACTAAACCTGTAGGAAGTCTTCCTGGATTAGATGACACTTAGACTTATGTACAGAAGCGGACTTCTGAGAGGCTGTTATAAAAAAATCGAGGCTTCAACGTTTAACCTTTTTTTATCAAACTTTAAACACTTTAATGTCGTTTGAATGCAACGGTGTGATAAACTTTATTTTGGTCCCATAGGGAAACTCGGGATATAATTTATCCGTCTCAGATTATGCGTCCGGGTTTTGACTTTTTGATTTGTTATTGCTATTTCTGACAAGAATATGGTTTGGTGAACCAATTTAAAAAGGAACTTTTGTACAACTGTCAAAGTATTTTCAACTATTAACACATGCAACACCTGTTCACAAGAAATAATAAACTACCCCGCCGTACGGTCATGGCGTCCGGTCTCAACTGAGACCAGTTACTCCATAAAATTATATAATAAACTACTTGTGTATGGTTACACCACACATTTTATTTAGTAAACGTTGTAACCTACTTATAGCCGAGCGTCGCGTGTATTTAAATGTACTTATTTAATTGCAAACTGACAATCGGCAGTACGTCAACAAGCGTCCTTCGGTACACCAACTACTCAAGGAAAGATTTGCCGCTCTAACTTTATAATTATTTTACTTTTAATTAAACTTTTAACTTTGGTGATCTTTTCCTTTTGACGTGCTCATCAACAACTATGACTCTACTTCTTAAAAGTGTGTGGAATTACACACCATAAATATCTCTTTATGCCCTTCAGACCACGGCGGCCAGTCTCAGCGCAGACTAGCCATCGGCGCAGGACAGGATTATAGTGCCCAAGTGTATGCGCAAGCACGGGTGCGCTCTATTCTACTCACCTTTATAATATAATGGGACGGTAAACCGACATAACGGCGCAGGACCAATGGCTTTACGTGCTTTCCGAGGCACGAGGGTGAGACACCGTCAACTTCCTGACTCCGGGCGGCTACTGAAAATTTCTTGACGAAAACTCAAAAAAAGATTTTTGGCCC
This sequence comes from Parnassius honrathi, assembly GCA_018247895.1. Taxonomy (NCBI): domain Eukaryota; kingdom Metazoa; phylum Arthropoda; class Insecta; order Lepidoptera; family Papilionidae; genus Parnassius; species Parnassius honrathi. The sequence continues at coordinate 19,254 of DWHP01000123.1, forward strand.
GACCTGGGATTCGAACCCAGGACCTCATGATCTGCAGTTGCACTACTACAACCACTGGACCAACTAGAACATAACAATGGTATAAACAATATTTTGTATACAGATTTATAACATTTTGGACGACTACGTGACGCAGTGACTCTTAGCATTGAATTGAAGCGCTGATGGCCGTGCGATTCGAATTATTGATTAAATTAAATTATTGTTTCGAGTCTGAATGTTTGTCCTCGTTCAATTTATGTATGTAAACTAATGTATGTATAGGTATCGACGAGATAATAAGGAATCATATTGTGGTGTTAATTTTCACCAGACTCGAAAACTAGCAAAATAATAGGATTCGAGAAGAAGACTCGCGTAGTAAATCAGGTTCTCATGACACTAGGCAACAAACTAGCCTTTAAGTTATATAGATGTTGTCATCGTCACTTTATTATTCGCTGTTTTAGAGCGAAAGAAGGCGTCCAACGCAAACTGGAAGCGGGACTAGCTACGGCCGAGGCTCGGATTTGTGCGTCACATCCGATCTTGTCCCGCGCAGACGCGTGGCGGAAGGAGAAGTTGGCAGCGACCGCACAGCGACTGAGGAGCGAGCTGAGCTGGGCGCCGTACGAGGACGCGGCGGCCGCCATGCAGGCGCAGAAGTTGCACCAGCACCGGTACTTCCTACTGCGGGATCTCGCTTTTCTACGGGACCGGGAACCTCTATTGCTCAAGGTAAGTGTTGTGTTTGCGCACGAGTGTGATACGCATGCATCCAAAATGGCACGCGATTTGTACACGTGTGCATGTAACGTGTATATCAAATCTGTAATAACTTCGTAGTCAAATTTCATCCACAACATCCACCATTACAGTCTATAAAAATCTACTGCAGAACATTACAATAACATACAAGCAACATGGGAAGGATTCTGATTAAACATTGAAAATGCATTATCTTAACACGAACAATTGTCTTGGTTAGGATAATTCAATTTGGACAGTCATTTTAAATTTAGGATGACGGATGGATAACAATATGTTTGGAAGTGTATGTAACTAATTATGGCACTTGATAAAAACGTAAATTAAAGAAAAATATAATATATTGTATAGAAATCAATTTTCATGCTTTAACATGGTAAATGTGTTCGTTGACAGCCCCAGGAGGGCTTTAGATAAATCCTCAATTAATAATTATTGCATTCTATTTAACATTTATAACATTATCTTTATCGGGTATTTCTAATGCAGGCGTAGGCGTCAACATAAACAATTAAATTTAAGTAAATGAGGCCGTTGTCAAACGAGGACCCTTTGAAACTACATCATCATGTCAACATCAATCAGGAAAGGAAATAAAGGGTAATGTCCCGAAACGTTTTCAGTATACTGCTGAATACAAATGACGTCATTAATTGACACTATATTGTACTGGCGTGCCGCCGCCATATTGCGTCGGATATCCGGCCATAATAAAACAATTTTCAACTGTGTGTGAATGAAACATGCCAGGATTTGTTTTTATTTATTTAAATACAAAAAATTATAGAATAATTGCTGGTATCTCCATTAGGAGGATACAATGATTTTTGGCGCACAAAATGACAAAATAATCGCCAACACTTTTCCAATAGGGCGCAAATGTATGACGTCGTATACTGTCCTATGTTTTGGAACGAATCACCAGTATAGCGTCGATTCATGACGTCATTTGCATTGGGCAGTACCCTGGGTTGTATTTTGGAACATACCCAAAAATACATTCTTTGACGTCAATACGTCTAAATTTGCTACGTAACTCGAGTGAAGTTCAAGCCACGTGAATGATGGCTAATAATCGCTAAACGCTCATCAGATGTCGCTAGGTGGAACTGAAATGATTTTATTATTAAAGGAAATGATCACACAGGTCACGCGCCGCCAACCCATTTCTGTCCCACCCGCAAGAATGATCGACTCTAACTTTTTTAATTATTGATTTAGGTCGATAAAATTTTTTGACTTTTCTCTTTTGAAAAAAGTTTAAGTTGTAGCACGAATCGATCGGCTCAACCGGTGAAAAAACAAGCTCTCGCAGAACACCAGCTTAAAATAGCGGCCTAATGCTACTGTGTTTCGCATGGTGTGTGTAGAGAACCGGCGACCCTTTTCACTGGAAACAAGGCATTGCATTTTAATCCTCAGTGGTGACAACGTATCTGCTTTTGATTCCTTATCGAGGATAGATGGTCTATGGGCCAGAGCATCCACTTTACATCGAGTGGACTGTGCTCGTTTGTCACTCTTATCATTAAAAATATTCTTTACTCTTCGTACCTTGTATAATAATTGTCGTACAAGATACATTCATTATTTGTAAAATTTCACTTTAAAACAAAAAATTCCTATATAACTTCTGATTGTTGCAGCTTTTCCAGGTATAGAGCTTTTTTAACTAACTAGATGAAACTTCTTCTATTCTATTCACTTCCCTCCCCTAAAAAAGTTTTCTTTTAGACTTAAATGAGAAGTCTAAACTCATGTTATCAAATTGCGTAAGGGGTAAAAATTGTTTTGTTTTTTAATTCGTAATGAAGTGTCGGATTTATGAAAGGATTCCCTTTCACAAATCCGATACCTAGAAGATGCGCATCTTAGCTGTCAGCCATGCTAATTCGTGATCTATGCAACTTTTAATCTATATAAATAAAAATCAATTCGTGTATGAGAGATCATCGCTTGAGAACGGCTGGACCGTTTTTTTGTGTGTGTTTGAACGGGTCCCTGGATTTTTTTTATAGGATAGGGTTACAAACGAGCACACAGTCCACCTGCTGGTATGTGGATGCTGTGGCCCATAGATATCTTCATCTATCCTCGATTACGAATCAAAATGCAGATGCGTTGTCACCCGTGAGGACTAGGATGGAATGCCTCGTTTCCCGTAAAAAGGGTCTCCGGTTATCTACACTCACCATACGCAGCATTAAGCTACCGTTTTACGCTGGTATTCTGTGAGAGCGTGCGCTTTCCTCGGTCCAGCCGACCCATTCGTGCTACAACTATACTACTAATATAACTGCAACATGGCTCTATCACGAAAAAATGGTTTAGATTTATATTTGGACTCGGTAGTTTGCGCTATTCGAGATTCAGAAACCGCCCCGGCTTTGCACGGGTGGATCGTAGTCTGTAATAACAATAAAAAATAAAGAAACTTTTTATTTATTTTATGTGGTGAACTAATTTAAAATGTTTTCAATTTTATAACAAGAATCGTTATTTAAAAAAAAGGATTTACCTAAAACTGCTGCTGGGTCACTTTTGTCCCGTCGTGGTTTCAAAGAATAACTCGATGTGCGTTTACGCTACAGGGAGTTACGGGTGAAGGGGTGAGGCGTGAGACAACAAACAAACAAAAAAAAACTGTTTTTTAAGAAGCGTAGGTTACTTTTTTCTTAAGACGTGTTAGATATGACTAGTCAATGTTACAAAATAATGAAACCGCACGAAATTGTGTATCTTGTTTGAATGATATTTTGGAGGATGAATCGGATAGTAAACCTTTGGGATACTAATGGCTAATGGGGGGTGGGGGGGATCTATTGATTTCTTTTTAAATTGCTTATTATTTTTACAATGACAGCTTATTCGCGCTAAACAAATTGACAGAAACACAGTATCATATCTCCTTGATACAAAATGAAGCGATTTACTTTGTTTACGATTTATTTTACTTGAACAAGGTTGGGAAATATTGAAAAATTATTTTCAAAGTGAGTGCTGTGTTGCCGAAACAGTGCTAATTTTAAAAAGAGAATTCGGTGGAAATAATGCACCAACCGGGCCTGCCGTACGTATGCTTGTGTAGAAATGTGAGATTGGCATGTTAGTTGATACCACAACTTATCCTCGTGTTCGCTTGTACGCTCAGAAGATAATATTGCTGCTGTTGCCTAAAGTGTGCCAAAACGCAGTTACTTCAACTCGCCACAGATCTCAGCAACTAAACATTAGCTGCACTAGCCTGAGGAGAATTCTGCGTAGGGGTTATTCCCTTACAAGGTCCAACTGACTCAGGAATTGAAGCAAAATGACCACCCGCTTCGTTATCACTTCTCTGTTTTGGCTTTAGAGCAGCTCGAAGTTGACGTCGATTTTGCTCAAAAGATCATATTTTCAGATGAGGCGCATTTTCATCTCGGCAGCTATGTGAACAAGCAAAACTGTCGTATTTAGGCCCAGAAAACCTCCACGTAGTCTTAGAAAAACCAATCCATGCTCAGCGTGTATCTGTTTGGTGTGGTTTTTGGAGCGACGTGAGTGGTTTTTGAACATTTTTCTTCTAATATGAAGATGGCAAAAACGTGAAGATCAACGTACAGCGCTACATGATTACAAATTTTTGGTGTCCGTAATTGACGAATTGAAATCGGACGAGCTCTGGTTCCAGTAGGATGGCGCTACGTGCCGTACAAGCCGTCCAACAATTGATGTTTTGCGCACGAAGTTCAATAATCGTCTAATCAGCCATTTTGGTGATGTAACTCAGCCTCTATGGAGCTGCAATTTGACGTTGGACTCTTTTCTGTGAGTTGCAGAAATAATTCAGGCACTTAAGCAAAATATTCGTGAATAGAGCCTCAAACCATCAAAAATGTACTGCAAAATTGGGTTGAGAGAATGCCAAGCCAGCCGAGGCAGCCATTTAAAGGAAATAATATTTCATAACTAATTTTAAGGTTTACTTTTTTCAATAAAATAAAATAATGTAAAATGTTTTAAAGCATTTTTAAAATGAAACTAGCTGATGGCCCACCCTATATTATTTTCTTGCCTATAACAATATACCCTACCTAACTATGTTTGCATTTCATAAAAAATGAGTTTGATGAGCACCGTAAATGTGGCACAAGATCGAGGGTGAACCCAAAGACGAGGACGAACTATAGTTATTTGAACCCGCCGCGGCCGGACGTTATCTTTGACAAACCCTCGTGCTGATGAAAACAATGCAAATGAATTTTAAGATTCGAATTTTATACGTGGTAGTGCCATGCTGCAGTTATATTAGAAGTATAGTTGTAGCACGAATGGGTCGGCTCGACCGGAGAGGGACCACGCTCTCACAGAATACCAGCGTGAAAT